>PVJO010001899.1:0-157680 GCA_004026905.1 Hystrix cristata
AAACTTCTTTTTAAAAAATCTGTCTTGATCGTCCCTTTCCCCAATCTCTTACATCTAAGTTCTATAAGAAAGCTTCATCTTCTTTTCGCTTGCAAACCTTTTTTTTTGCTTCCCTAACATGCCATCAACTTTTTCCATGCTCCTTCTGCCCATGGAGTTTCCTTTGTCTGAAACTCTCCTCCTCTCATTTGCCTTTCAAAATTTTAATCAAACTGTAAATCCCAAATCAAAGCTCCCTCCTCTGCAAAATCTTTACTAGTATCTCTAAGAAAAATTTCACCATTTTCTTCAACTTCTTTGATAATTCTGTAAGAAATTTTAAAACCTGATTTACAGTACTGTTAGGAATGACAGGCAACCTAGTTAAAACATGATCTTGAGAGGCAGAAAAATTGAATTCAGTTCCCATCTCTGCCACCTGCTTCCTCTGTGACATTTGATAAAGCTATCCCACTCTTTGAGGCTTAGTTTTACAAATTTTAATTGGGGAACTTCTTTTTAAAGCACACGAAAAAATCTGAATTTATTGCTATTTTTTTAACATGTTAAAATGTACATACGTCAATTCTAATACCAACATTTTACTAAATGTGGAAACAAAAGGTTCAATGGCATCATTAAGAAGGTAAGTTACCCAATATCCTCAGTAGCGATCACTATTAAAGTATATACCAATGAAATTAGAGAAATAGAAAAGAAAATGAGCAAAACTATCTTTATATGCAGATGACATGACAGTACTGGTATAACTGGAGATTCTTTGAGAAGAATTGTAAAAATCAAAATTGTAATAATTCAGTTATCAAGATGGACAATTTAAAAAGTAATCAATAATCTTCACATATGTAAATAATGTTCAGTTGCAAGATAGAATGGTATGGAATCCCATTTATAATAAAAATAAAATATGAGGGGCTGGGGATTTAGCTCAGTGATTAGAGTGCTTGCCTTGCAAGCACAAGGGCCTGAGTTCGATCCCCAGTACCACAAAAAAAAAAAAAAAAATGAAATATGTAACAATAAACAACACTAAATAAGAAAAATTATAGGAAGTATAAAACAAGTAGAAATGAACAAGGGACTATATTCCTTGTTCTTTTTTATTGGTATATGTTTGAAACATAACATTTACATTTGTTTTGAGGAATATATATATAGTTAGATATCTCAAAAACTGTTGTAACTATTAAATGAAATATATGTAAACTGCTTCTCTTCTACTTGGCACATATTCAGTTTATTAAAAGTTATTAAAAGTTTAATCTTTGCCTTCTTCCCTCAAGGCCAACCCTAGATTGATGTTTATTCATCTTTTAAGAACCAATACTTGGGGTTGAGGATTTAGCTCAGTGGCAGAGCGCTTGCCTCGCAAGTGCGAGACCCTGAGTTCAATCCCCAGCACCCCACCAAAAAAAAAAAAAAAAAAGAAAAGAAAAACCAAAAAACGGTGCTATCTAATCTGATCATTTACATTATATGCATGTATTGAAATATCACCCTATACACTTAAGTGTGCACAATTATGTAACAAATAAAAATTTTTAAAATAAGTATAAAAACCCCAGTGCTTGGATGAATGTCTAATACTTGGTTACACTCAGCAATTATTTATTGAATTAAATTCTAGTCATGAAAGTATTATTGTTAATATTCTTCCTACAATGATTGTCAGTAACCATGATCAAACCCGTAAGTCTCTTTGGCTGTTCATCTCAATCACTCTCTACAGAGTTGCCCACGTGAGAAGCAGTTAGAACATACATCTATGCCTACAATTTAAGCCTCTAGTGTTTCATTTTGATACCACTGTTTCCTGGATCCATATAAATCTGTAGGATATGCCTTTCTCGAAAAACATTCACAGGGCATTGTAAGGCACACAATTTTCAGATGCTCTAGAGAATAACTGCCTTGAAGTTTCCTCCATGATTCTCAAAGTAGACTTTGTGTGCACAGATTTTATGTTAAGCCAGAACACCCCAAGCATATCTGCCAAATTTGGAATCATGTCCAAATTTTGTGTCACATTCCTACAGACTAGATAATTGTACTCACTTTGCTTAAAGGGTAAACATTATTTCTCTGTGTCTCCCAAATGTGCAAACAATGTAACTTTAAACAACTTCTGAGTACATCTAGTTTTAGACATCTTAAATTATCTTATTGTAGTAGAATAGCATTCATGGTTGCCTTAATACTTCTGGGGTACAACGTCTTCTCGTTCCTCCCCATTAAGCTTCCCCCTTTCTTGACACTTTAACCTCTCCAGTTTCAGAGTTTGCCTCTTAATGTGCATTAATTCCCCCTGGACATAAACTCAGACTATTCACATAATTACTTCAGACAGAATTCCAGAAAATAAAGGTCTAGTTCCTTTTTAAAATCCACTTTAGCTTAACCAACATCCACACTGTGCTGCCTGATACCGCTATATTAAGTTTGATATGTAACCTCTAAGGATGAGAAATACAAGTCTACAGCTAGCAAAATGTTCAGGGATAGATCTTTATTCTTATTGCAAGAAATAAAATGCTGTGAGTATTGAAATGTATTGTTAGATTGTTTTATAAAATCTCCTTTTAACAAACCTCATAAGAATTATGTGCTTAGTTGCCAGCACAAAGTCTTTGCAAGTTTATGATCAAAGTAACATCACAACTATTTCGATCCCCCATCAAAAAAAGTTAAGGACCTTTACTTTGTGGTCCTAAAGTGAAACAATTGTTGAAAATTCTCAAGTACTTGTCTTATATGTGAAAACTGTCATCTTAAAGTAAGCAGCCTCCCCTTCAAATAATCTGATGCAAGGGCAGGCAAGTAGGCGTAGGTGACTTTCTCTTGGTTTTCTTTACTTCCTCGAGTAAGAACTTCCAAGGCTGAGCATTCGCCATATCCCCAACAACTGAAATGTGCTTGCCTTTATTTTCCAAAAGAACCTAATAAAACAGTATGTTTAATTATTCTCCTTGTACTAACAAAGAACTTAGAGTATAGAGATAAAACAATCGGCCTAGGTCGCTACAGTCCCACGGTCTAACCCGAGAGTCCGTGCCACCAGGGATGCTGATAGCGCACTGAAGACCTATCTAGCAGAAAGCCCAGGTCACGGGGCCACTAGTTCTCCCGCTGGTGCAAGTCTTGTTCTGTTTGTTGGCTATCTCAAGACTTTCATGGTTAAGGCTTTATTATTTCATGCTTTGACCTGAAATTGGCTCCCATTGATATATTTCTTTTTGTGTCTCCATAGCCCCATCTTTTTACCTATCTTACATACATTATCCACCAGATAAATATTTATTAATTGCCATCTGATCATGGTTTCATCTTGCTCTGCAGTCCTTACTGGTTCACATTTGGGGTCCTCCCAAACACGGCTCCGCTCTCCTTTCCCAGTCCTCCCTCTCGGTATTTATTCCCCAGAAGGCCGCACACCTGTGAGCATGGAGTTTTTGACTGCTCTGTTCACCGTGGGACACACACTGCTTAGAACAAAGCTTGGCACAGAGTGGGTAGTATCACTCTTTGCTCCCCCAATAAATAAATGCCAGATTTTTTCAACTTTGTTTCTTTGCTCAACTTGTTCCCCTACCTGGGGCTTTCTCGCTACCATCTCCACTTATCCAATTTAATTTCAATTAAAATTCATCTATTTTTAAAATTATAGCTCAGGAGTCAATTTATCTAGATGGAAATATCCTTGTCTTCCTTTGTGCTTTGATTTTGAAAACTCTGGTCTCACACTTAACATATTTAGTTTGAATAGCAGTTAATTCTCCCTCATTGGTGTTTGAGACTATTAACTCAAAAACAGAGCAAAGTCATATTCAGCTTTGTTGTTCCGCCAATGCCGAGTATCAACTAGGCCTACACAAATGCCTATTGACTTCAAAAACTGAATTAAGTTACAGGGAAAGCCTCTTCTGAACTCCTTCATCATCGCAGTAAATATTAATACACATATAAACAACAACAGTAAAAGCAACATCCTTGAACTAGGTGTTAAGTGTTCTGCATTGATCAAGTCATCGCAGCAGGCCTACGAGGTAGGTACTGTCATTGTCTGACAGGGAAATTGAGGCACAGAGAGGTTACATTTCCCATTTCCCACGATTAGTAAAGAAAAAGCCAGAATTCTAAGTATGAGTTTTGGCTAAAGAGACTATGCTGTTAACCTTGGGCATTACTACTTCCTTGATGAGAAAGGAGAACATTTTTAAAGGTCCAAATATAAACATATTTATCTATCTCACAGGTCTCTAAGTATGCAAACATTTATAAATTGAGTATATTGGGTTTATATTCTGTAAGTGTCCACAATTTTTTAGTGACATTAAGAGACAATGGGCACAATAAGGTTTTTTTCATTAAAAAAATCAGTGTCAAATGTGGTGGCGCACGCCTGTAATCCCAGCATTGAGGATGCTGAGGCAGGAGGACTGCCACATTTCAAGGCCAGCCTGGACTACATAGTGAGTTCAAGCCCAGCCTGAACTAATAGTGAGACCGTGTCTCAGAAAAAAAAAAAAAAAAAAAAAAAAAAAAATTAAAATTTAAAAATCAGTAGTCATCAGAAGAACAAATTTAAGGCCCACTTTGTGGAAAACTAGTTGTTTTACTAATACAAAAGAATTTCCTTTCAGTGGGATGTTGTTTTAGAAGTCACAGCTTTGCAACAATGCATTTTTTTTAATGACGCAGCTTATTCTTTGAGTCATCCACTAGATGGCAGAATATTGTTACCGTCCACACACTATTTCTAGCTTAGTCCAGGCTCCTTTCTAAACTCCACAAGCAACGCCCACTGCTTTCACCTCTACCCCTAGAAATGCTGGTCTTTTCACAAATAGCATTTAAAAACAAACCACTATTTTAAGCTGGGAAAGAAAAATCAGAGGTTTTCACAGTAATAAATATTAGGCCTGGGCAGCTAATTATATGTTTGTGTTGCTCTGCTTTAGCCTAGTAGGAACAGATGCGCAGACATGTTAGGAAAAAGGCCAAGAAAGCCACACAGACTGATCCATCCAGACGTCAGAGTCACAGAGGAGCCGAAAGGCTGCCGGTAGGACAGTGTTCGCACCCTTATCCCTCTCAGTACATTAGACTCAACCTGAGGGCCCGGTTCTCTGAAGCTACAGCCTGGACATCTGCTGCTTTTGTTTTCGTTTTGTTTTGTTTCGTTCGTTTGTTGGTTGGCTGGTTGGTTGGTTGGTTTGTGCAGGATTGTTTTCGCTTTTGTGTTTTCGCAGTGGCAGCGACTGAACTGATGACCTTGCTTGGGCTGGACAAGTGCTCCACCCCGGAGCCCTGTCCTCAGCCCTGGACAGGGATGTTTGTTCAAACTTCCTGGACATAAAATAAGAGGAGTGGACTAAATCATTTTAGTCTTTTTCACGGCTCTGAGATTCTAGGATTGATGTCTAGAAGTATGTCTATTTCTGTAAGCTCCATAAGAACAGAGCTAATTCATTCTAGATTCTTAATGGACATTAATTTTGTTGATTAACACTGTGAAAGACCTAGGGAAAGAGACACAGAACTTGCCATAGTTCAAGTAAGAGGGAAAGTTGAGGTTTTGACCCTCAGAGCCTGAGTATATAACATTATGCTATAATTCCCTCATAAATAGTTGGCTAATTAATGAACTGTATCGCTTATCTAGCTACTTGCAAAATCACACCTGTGCTAACAGTGCGGTCCTTGCACTGTTATTAAAGCCACAGCTGCTTACCTGGTTGGAAAATGAGCAGAGCATATCTAGGAACAGATCTGTTGCATAGACCAACTCTAAAAAACATAGCGGTGCTATGCTTCTCTGGATGAAATTGTATTAAAACCCAAGAACCATTGTTATTTCACCAAGAAAAGCATTTGAAGTGCACTTATTAGACTTTTCATAAAAAGTCCAAACAAGTAATCCTAATAAATATGGCCCACCCCAAGAAGCATTTTCCTTGGTGATGTACAACACCTCCTCCGATTAATGAGAGAAGAGTTTTCTAAACCAGCATCTCAGCCAAGCCTGGCCCCACAATTATTTGGGAAATCCAGGCATAAATTCTGCCTCTGCAAGTACAGAGGTGCAGAAAGAAAGGCAGACTGGAGATTCCCAGCAGGCGCTGAGGGCTAATTTTAGCGTTAGGATGGGACTCGGCGGTTGGCGCTAGCTCTGGTCCCTGGAGTATGCCTTCAGCAGCAGAAACCCAAATCTGAAGAGAAATGAGATCCAGTTGATCTGTGAAGGCAAAGTGATGTTTCCATCAGCTGAAACCATGATGTACTTATATAATCCAGCGCAGTGAAATGTTCTCTTAAGCATTACACAGTTCCACAGTGTGTATCTGGAGTTTTCATTCAAGGACTTGTTTTGATCCTTGGTCAACTCTCTTACCTCCTCTTTTTCTCTAATTCAAGATCTGGTCTTCCCCGTCCTTGTTCTGTCACTGTTCTTTTCTTTCCAGTCATACGTATTATGAAACTACTTGGCCATTTTAATTCTCTTGAGTCCACATCTGCTTCTTGTCACTAACTTCTCTTCTGTCAGCCACTCCGCTCCCTGGTTCTCTGGAGAGCAGCCTGACACATGTCTCAGAACGAGTGGCACACGGTGCTTTTCTTTCTCATTCTCTTCCTTGTCTTTTTCTTGCCAGTCCACCTCTTTTTCCTCCTCCTTCCTTCCTCCTCTTCATCTTTGTCTCTGTCTTCTTCCTCTTCATTATTACAAATGTTTCCCAATAAGAATCACATCGCATCCCTTTCCCTGTAAAAAAGAACCCAAGCCGTTTGACTCTTTCTCTTATGTTCAGTCTTTGACGAAGCGCTTCTCATGGCGGGGTGGGGGGGGTTGAGGATGTTTTTAGACTAAAGATCTATCAGAAAAATTGCCAGATAGCCTCATATTTATGTATCTCACTTTAATTTTTCTTATTTTTAAATTTATTTATTAAAATGTACGTATTTATGGTAAGAATATAACGCATTCTAGTATGTATACATTATGGCATGACTAACTCAATCTAATTTTCAATATGCATTTTCTCATGAATTTATTTGGGATGAGAACATTTAAAATCCATTATCTTAGCAATTCTCAAGAATATAATACATTGCTATTAACTTTAGTCACCATGTTGCATAGCAAATCTCTTGAACTTATTCTTCCTGTTTAATGGAAATTTTGTATCCTTTGAGTATTAATTTGTCATTCTTTCACTAAAGTATGAATGTCCTTCATGATGACATGAGCATCTACGAGTTCTCAAGCACATCATACAGGGAGTACTATACTCTGATCAATTCATAACTCAATTCTCAACTCTGTGTTCTAATCTCTGGAGGTGCGTTTACTACATACGGTCCATCATGGCGTCTTTGTCTGCTTTCCTGAAGCTCTCACCATAGCTCCAAAATCAGAGAGACAGAGGAATCAAAGTCACAGACGCAGGTATCAAATAGATCTAGAATCTGTTGTGTTCTCATCACAATAGATCCAGCTCTTAGTTCTGTCCCTTACTGGATATGTTACCTTGGTGAAATATTTCACTTCAATCAGCTTTATTTTCCTTATCTACAAATGGGTATGACTGTATAATTTTCCTCACAGTTTTGTTGCAAGGAGTAAGTTAATAAAGACTTACAGTGTCTTATGTGTAAACCCTTAATATCTGTGGGCACTTTGAGGTAGAAAGTGAATCGAAAAATGATGAGAAGCTCTGAAGATAAACTGTAGGATAGATCATTCTCCTCCTTTACTTCTTCTCTCTATAAAACACGCAAACATGCACATAAATACAATACCAATGATAAAAGCTTGAGTCAAAAAACAGAAAAAAAGGGACACTATTCAAGAGTCAGGACTTTTAGTTATCTCCAGAACAGACAGAAGAGACCATTGCCAGGAGAGTTAATGTCAAATAAATAAAATGAGAGTGAAAATGTAATTAAATTTGACAAGAGGTCATCATTATGTTCATTTCTCATTCTTCTTTTACTTTCTATGCCATGGCACAACTTTAATCTTTATTTAATCCCTTTTCCACATTCTGAATTTATCCAACTAGATTTGTTCTCTTGGTACCATCTAACTCACATTTATAAGCAAGTTATCACACATTAAACAAATCATTAAATAGCTAATTCCATAGGGAGCTACAAAGGGCTAATCAAAAAAGAACACACACTCTTGATCCATGGGAGTTTACAATGCAGAACAGAAACACATATATCAGAAATTTGAAGTAGTATACAGCGAGAAGTCCTCTTGCTGTTCTTGTCTCCATTTTTTTCTCCACGGGTGACCACCTCTTTAAAGATTTTGGTTTTTGGTTTGTTTTGTTTTGCCATGCTAAGGAGCAAACATGGAACCACTAAGCTACATCTTTTGCCCCACATTTCAAGCTTCTCCTGTATCTTTCTAGCATTTTGTTATTAATTTTCAATAAAAAAATTATTGTTATTCACAGTTTTATGTATAAAATAGCACATTAAACATGGTACTCAATATATTAATGTTTTAATATTAATCTTATTTTGAGATAAATAAAGTTACACACAATTGTATGAAATACACACAGATCCTATGTATCCTTTACTTGGTTTCCAGATGGTAACATCTTGAAAAACTCTGTTATGGTTTGTGTCTAGATGTCCCCTCAAGGCTTCACGCAGTCACAGGTGGGGCTCTTTGGAGGTGGCTGCATCTTGGACATGTGATGCTGGGATCAAGGATGCGATTGATTCATGGTGTGATGCAAGAATTAAGGGTACAAGCGCTGCCTGCCCTAAGATATAAGAGATAGAAAGAGGCCTGCTGTTGTAATCCCTGGTCCCTTGTTGCTTGCTGTGTGGAAAGGTTTGGTGCTTTCTTCGGGCCATGAACTGTCTCTCCTCTGTGATGCTCCTCCACCATCCACCCTGCCTTGGAGCCAGCCGACTACGGACTGAAACCTCTACAAACTGTGAGCTGAATAAACCTTTCCTCCTTAACTTTAGGAGTCAGATATTTTGTGTCAGCAAGGAGAAAAGCAACTAAGACCAACTACAACACAATGTCACAGCCAGGATACTGATGCTGATACAGACTAGACTCAGAACAACTCCATCACTACTAGAATTCTTCATACTATCCTTTTATAGCCACACATCCTTCCTGCACACTTCCACTCCCTCTATATCACCTGGCAACCAAAAATATCTATTTTCTATTTTTATATTTCTGGGATTTCAAGAAGATTACATAAACAACATCACAAAGTATGTAACTTTTTGAAACTGGCTTTTTTGTTAAACATGACTTTGGAGATTATTTCCAGTTGTCGTATGCACCAGTATCGTGTTCCTTTTCATTGCTGAGTAATAGTCCATGATATTAATGCGACACCATTTAACTTTTCATCTCTTGGGTTCTTTCTAAATATTGCCTATTACGAATTAACCCACTATAATCATTCATATACAAGTTTCTGTTTGATATAAGTTGTCATTTCCCTGAGATAAAGATATGCCCAGGGATGCAATTTCTGAGTCAAAATTTACTTGTGTATAGTTTCACAAGAAATCTACACAACTGTTTTCCACAGAAGTTTTATCATTTTAAATTTCCACTAGCAAAGTGTGAGTGATCCAGTTTCTCCACCTCCTCATGAGTAGTTAGTGTTGTCACTAAATTTTATTTTATTTTTTGATAGATATGAAGCAGTATCTTCTCGTGGTTTTAATTTGCTAATACCTAAAGACATTAAACATATTTTCATATTCATTTGCCTTTCAAATACCCTCTCTGGTAAAATGTTTCTCTATGCCTTCTTCCCTCCTCTATTTAGATGGTTTGCTATTTTCTGTTACATTTTAAGATATGTGGATATGTGGTTTATATCCACTATGTATGTGGATTTGTGGTTTGTTGGATATGTGGTTTGCAAACTTCCTCTTTTAGTGTGTAATTTGTCTAAAGGGGGGTCTTTCAAAAAGCAAATTTTAAAATTTTGACTAAGCCCATCTTATCCCGCAGAGCAGAAGGAAGTCCAGCCTCCCTTCACAGCACACACTCTTTTCTATAGCCTTGGTACCTCAGGCGTCGGGGGAGAAGTCTAGTGACCTTGTGACATTGGCTTGGGTGGGTGGGGACAAGGCTATGGTTTTCTTCTGCAGTGTTTGACTGAAGTATTTCTCATCTAAAAGCATTCTGTCATACTAGTCTGCTTGATTCCTGTGGATTTTAAATTTGTTTTTCATTTGTTTTGTTTTGGTTTTTTGACTAGAGAGAGCAAGCGTTCATCTATATTCATTGGCGTTTTCAGATTGCTAACTTCTTCAGCAATAAGTTTGGGGTATATGAGGTAGAAAGAAAACCCAATGTGCTTACTACCTTGTGTTTCTTAGATCCTGACCTTCCTAGCCAGTATACTACCTGCTTTTGGAGTCTTTTTTATGCTTTCTGTTTTTGTTATTTTACATATATAATGTCCAGGATTTTTTTTTTTTTTTTTTTTGGTGCTGGGGATCGAAGTCAGGGCCTTGTGCTTGCAAGGCAAGCACTCTAACCACTGAACTAAATCCCCAGCCCCTGTCCAGGATTTTTATTTGTGTTTAAGGAGAGAAATAGGGAACATTATGTCTATTCTACCTGCCTAGAAGGTATCCTTTATCTACTTAAACATCAAGAGCTATCTTTGCCATTCATAGACACTTTTAAATTTTTACATCTAGACAGCATTCCACTGCATGTATATACCATAATTCCCTTAGCCAGCCCGCTATTTCTGGATATTTGAATAATTATCTACAATTATTAACAATTCTAAAAATAATAAGTATGTGTGTGTGATGGATGGGTAGACAGATGGATAGATAGAAGACAGACAGACAGATAACAGATAGATATATAAACAGATAGATAGGTAGATAGATATTTTTGTCTGCATAAAGTATCTGTGGGACAAGTTCCCCCAAAATATAAGCATTTGTAATGTTGTTAATTATTGCTGAATTATGCTCCAGAGAAATGGTATCACTTTGTACTTCAACAAGTATGAGTGTATTTTCTGATACAATATGTTTGCTATCCATCATTTTTCTAAACTTATGGGTGAATGAATGTGCCTCATGTTACTATAATTTCATTCCTTTATTTTTAGAGAAGTCTAGTACCAGTATATAGTTTTCAAATCCTTTTGTTGTTTTTTTTTTTTGTGAATTTATTGTCATATCCTTTAAACAATATTTGATTATAATTAATTGGACTATCATTTGTGGGATTGCTTTACAAAATAGACGCAAAGTATTATTTAGATATATTAAAATCCACCCATTTAAAGTATCTACTTGTATGTTTTTTGACAAATGTGTTCATTCATGTCACCACCAGCACAATGAAGAAATAGATTTCTATCACCCAGAAAATTTTCTAGTGTTCCCTTGTAATCAATCATCCAACTCCAAACATTCTCAAATATCATTTTCTTAACAAAAAGTTGACTTAATTAAGAATAGCCAGGCAAGGTATTGGGGGTTTTTTGTTGTTTTTTGTTTTGGTGCTGGGGATGGAATTTAGGACCTTGTGCTTTCAAGGCAAACTCTCTGACCACTGAGCTAAATTCCCAGCCTCCAAGGTATTGTTTTATTCGTAGTCTAACTGCCCTTTACCTTTGGCTCCAATTTGCAAGTAAGATGGAAGGGGGACTACCTTCTTGTGTTAGATTATGCACTTTTGGAGGACAGGGAACAGCTTTCAGATGTATTATATACTGCATTTAATAGTTTGAAATATTTAATCAATGATCATCATCACCAATACATATTTACATCTATTTTAAAACTAGTGATCATTACAGGTCACAAAAATGAAGAAATTAACTGACTAACAGTTTATAATACTTCAACAGGACACTTCGTACATGATGCTTTATTCCTGGTTGAGGGTAAATGCTTATACTCTTCTAAAAAAGAAAGACTGACAGTAATCATACCCTTCTCAACAAAATGGCAGTAGGCGGTGTGTCCTCATAGTAAGGCTTTTGTGCAGACCTGGTATGTAATCACTGATCTCCAGTCAGCTTTGTCAGGCTGAACAGCACAGTCATTTTATGTACACCAACTAGAGTGGCAGCTTTCAATTGTTGCAATTCGACTTATTTTTGACGTTGCTTTTATCTGTGTGGGAAGAATGGAATCCTCAGCATCTGGTGATGGATATAGGTAATTAGAATTCATTTTCTGTTTACTGTAGGTAGCACAGAAATATTTAACCTTTTGTATCAGCTATTCTAGAAAATAAACGTGAACCAACTATAGAATAAATGTGAACCATACTTCTAACACCAGCAGTATTTCAGATAGATTGAATGACGCAATTGCTAAAGCAAACAGAATTTCTCTAAAATTAAAAGCAAACACTCTTTTTTCCACTAGAAGTATTTACATGTGATTAACACTATGTGTTGCTTAATATTGTATTTATAAAGTTCTATATCAGTGTGGTTTGCTACTTAAAATGATAACTTACATATCTAATAAGCATCTTTCTAATGCAGAGCTAAGACAATTTTCTAGAAATACCACAGAACAAAGTAAAGCTTTAGGATGGTGGGGGTGAACCTCTGGCGCTTGTGCCTCAAGTTGCTATTTGTATCACTGGAAGCTCTAAAATGTTCGCCATTACTGCCTTAGGGCATCTTCAAGAAAATACTTCCAAAGACCATAGAATGCTTTACTTGAGCTAGGCACAAAACTAACACAAGCTCCAAATAATCAATGAATGGATAATTTAATCCAATTTCAGTGCCTTTCACCCAGTGGACTCTTTGAATCCAAATAACCTGATCTGTTTTTTCCAAGTCCAGGGATAGATCTGTTAAAAAAAAAAAAAAGCAGTCCATACATGTTCTCTATCCTAAACTCCCTAAGAGAATTATCCTACAGATGACTGTGAACTTTATACTATATCAACAAAAAAGAAAGAAATATTAGTAGTTTGTTTAAGAAATTGTGCCTTGATTGCCACAAAGCTACCACTTCAAAATCATGAATTTTTATGATTGATTTTTGCATATATTCAGTAGAGTCAAATTCCATGCTATGGGTCTGTATTTATTTTTTGAAGTCACCTTCATTATTACAACAAAGCCATATGACTTAAGTGGGTGACAAAGCTGGCTAATGCCATTTTTCAAATGTAAAAGCAAAAGGGCCAATTTGGAATCAAAATTTAAAAATGATAGCTAAGTATTATAGCCTATTAAATAAAAGTAAAACCTGTAAGTCCACACCGATATGAATACATACTATTATGTACACATAAAATGGTGGAAAAGAGAAAGATCCTTGCAGTGGACTATTAATAATTGTAGAAAGAAAGAGGAAGTTGTGATTTTATGATATCATAGTGATAATTGATTCAAGCAAGGGTTATCAGTGAATACCCCATGAGTTATTTATTAATTACAAAGAGAAAATCTAACTAGGCAGAGGAGAAACTTAGTAGAGGCTATGTTTGTTTGCACTGTGAAAGTTAACATCTGCAGAAATGGAACTAATTGAGTTGTAGGCCACCTGCCAAGAAGCACCAAAAATCATGCAAGAGTATTTTACTGGTATTCTTTTTTTTTTTTTCTTTTTTTTTTGGTGCTGGGTATCGAACTCGGGTCCTTGTGCTTGCAAGGCAAGCACTTTAACCACTGAGCTAAATCCCCAGCCCCGTTACTGGTATTCTTCAAAAAAAAAAAAAAAAGCACAATCTAATTTTTAATCTTGAGTTAAGATCAAACAAACTCCAGCTGCGAGACATTTGATGAAATAACTATAGAGATCATGAATGAAAAAGACATTTTAAAGTTAAAGAAACATGATTACTAAATGCAATACATCATCCTGGAATGGACCCTAGAATGGGAACAATTGATAAAATTTGAATATGGACATGGATTAGATAGTAATGTATCAAAGTTAAATTTCCTGATTTTATAATAAAACTGTGGCTATACAAGGGAATATTCTGGTTCCTGGAAAATAAAATCTGACATCTTTAAGACAAATAGGCTAGCCTCAAACTCCCAGACCCAAGCAGTCTGTACTACTTCAGCCTCAACTCCACTACTCCACTACTTCACACTCCACTACTTCAGCCTCAGAAGGTCTTTGTATTTGGCCAGGCTGCTTGTGCTGGCAGGTTTCTTGCAATTTTGGATCAAACTCAGGACCTTGTACATGCTAAGCCAGTATGCTGCCACTGAGATACATTCCCAGTTTCCAAATTTTAACTTGTAAGACTTCTTAACTGTTTGTTGATTTTGAAAGTAGTGTTCCAGGTTTTCCAAAATTACAACACGTTCTTACTAATCTTAAATAATTAATTAGATCTGTTGAATTTTTATTTTGGAGCAGTTAATTCTCATATATGCATTGGTTTTTGTTCCTTCTGGGTACCTTCTCTGTATGTTTATTTTGTCTCTCTTTTTTGCCTCTCTGTTTTACTTAGAGGTTTTGATCCTATGCCTCAAGATCTTTTATAATTAATCCATATTAAAAATGAAAGCATAAAAACTCATTGACAGCTTTCTAACACACTGTGAGGTGTGTCGACTGGCATGTTTCACTTTGAGATTACTGAGTAGGAGCCATGTATTCATTAGAGGATGTTTGAGCATTGTCATGTGAAGAGCTTTTCCTGAAGCCATTTTATTTTCCAGAGAGGAATTCCCCATTTTTTACATTAATGAAAAGACCATTTACACAGGTATGGACCAGGATTTAAAAAAAAAAAAAAAAGGCATGGGCAGGGCCCCAGAATTATCAGGACTGGAAACTATTACTTCCTGTGTGCCTGAAGAGGCAAGAAAGGGAACTGCTTTTGCAACCAGTAGAGCTGTAGACAAGCTATAGCTGGAGAGCTGTGGATAGGTAAAGGACAGCAGACTCTGCCAGACGATGGTCCAGTGGAAATAATAGTGAAATCAATCCTGACACCTCCTGTGCTTCCCCCTATCAGCTGACCAACAGGAAACAAAAGAGCCAGGAGTCTTCCTGGCTCTAAGTGTCCAGCAAGAGTAGCTCTGGAGAGGCGAGGGTAACCCAGACCACACACCCCCCGCTCTGCTCAAAGTCTCCAGGACTCTGCTCCAGCACTACCATACTTAGAAGTTTCATTGCTTAGACCTTGTGTCATACTTACTTTTTAAATATTTTAAATAGCATCCCTGTTCCTTCTAATTCCTTAAATTTATGAAATTTAGCAAACTTTCCCTCATTAATATCTCCACTCTCATTCTCTTTTTCTCTGTAGATTTATAGTTGCCTGTGAGAATGAGGGTGTGTGTTTTATTTCATTGTAATGGAATCTCAAGAAGGAGCAGAAAAAAGTGTCTATGAACACTCTGATACCTTATCAAATTGCTGTAAGGCTCTACTTTTTCTTTTTATCCTGGACTTCCTGAAACATGTGTAGATCTTAAGTGCTACCTCACCTCACATCTTCAAGGTTTTTTCCATCTACCCAGAATGATCTCGATTCACCTGGATGATTCCAAATCTTTCTTCAAGTCAGCTCAAAAATATCCTTCTCTCAAAAGCCCTTGCTGGCCCTTTCCCAGTCTGACATAAATGCCTTCTTGTGTGCTTTCTTAGTACTGTGTGGTTACCACTCAGACAAAACTCATTTTGCTGCAATCATTTATTTCTACCTCTTCAACGCACTATTAACAAGAATAGTATATCTCATTTCAGTGCTTCTCAAACTTATCATTTCACCTCCTTCTATTTATATTTGTAGTTCTTTTACATCCTAAAATGAAACTCGTAGTTACTGTGTCCTACATAAACACCATATTAAAATATCTATAGTCCCAATGGCCTTTGCAGCAAGATGCTTGTCACACACTTGCTTGGACCTAAAGGTAGAGCTATAACCCCAAGTCCAAATCCAATACCCAGGGAAGATCCGGCACATCCTTTGCTGTAATTTCAGGAAGGACACACTGCACCTTGTCTGTGTTCAGTGTGCAGCACCATAAAGCCTGAGATAAGAGTTTCCTTTTCTGGCAGCCAAACATGTCCTCTGGATGGAGATTTGGAGTAGCTATTGTGGTATAGCATGATGTGTATTTGTGCATGTATGTGTAAAATTTATTCACAGATGCTACACAACTGTCTGCCGAGGGAGTAAAAATGTGGGATGCCAATGAATCCCAAAACCCTTTTGGTCAGTCTGGGTTTCCCCACCAAGAAATGCAGTTTATGGCATTTCAATGGGAGCACTTGAGACAGAGTGCAAAAAGAACACAGATTATTGAAGTGAAGGGGCAGACCAACTACCTAAGTTTATTGACATAATGAAAATTAACTACAACAACAAAAGGATTATCAGGTATGCTTAATGTTTGAAAAACAATCTCACTTTGATGACTCTAGTAGTATGTCAGTGCCAGTTTTATGGTAAACAGTGAACTTTACCAGCAACCAAGAGATACAGGTTCCTGGGTGCCTTTCATTACCACATGTACTCATTCATCATAGGCCTGAAGCCAAGTGACTTTGTACATACTTCAGAAGATATTCATACAAAACCTACAAAATGGGAAAATATTTTTCCAGCTACTCCTCAGACAGAGGACTAATATCTAGAATATATAAAGAACTCAAAAAAATTAAACTATCTGAAATTAATGACCCAGTCAAGAAATGGGCTAGAGAAATGAACAGTCCTTCACAGTGGAAGAAATACAAATGGCCAACAAATATATGAAAAAAAATGTTCAACATTTCTGGCCATTAGAGAAATGCAAATTAAAACAACTGTAAGGTTCCACCTTACCCCAGAAAGAACGGCAATCATTAGGAACTCAAACAATAACAAATGCAGGCGTGGCTGTGGTGAAAGAGGAACTCTCCTACAGTGTTGATGGGAATGGAAACTAGTACAACCATTATGGAAATCGGTATGGAGATTTCTCAAAAGTCTGAAAGTAAAAATCCCATAGGATCCAGCCATTTCCCTACTAGGTATCTTCCCCAAAGAGCTAAAGACATCATACCATGGCGATACTCACATACCCATGTTTATAGCAGCACAATTCGTAATAGCTAAATTCTGGAAGCAGCCTGCATATCCATCAACAGACAACTAGATAAACAAAATGTAGTATCTATATACAATGGAATACTACTCATATATAAGAAGGACAAATTAGAGTCATTTATAGGAAAATGGATAGATCTGGAAAACATAATGTTGATGAAATAAACCAGACTTGCAAGCTTGAATACCGAATGGTATGCCTCATTTGAGTGAGGCAAAATACAAAGAAAATGATAAAAAAAAAAAAGATACAAAAAGACAAGGGGAGATAGAAAAAGACAAGGGGACAGACCTCATCCAATAGGAAAAGGGTCCAAGGGAAGAAGAAGAGGAAAAAGCAGGAGAGGAATGGGAATTCAGAGGAATAAAGATACCTTAAAAACAAGAGCCTAATAACCCAAATTTAAAACAGTAACACACACACTATGTACTACAGTCAACTTTATGTAGTTGCAACTTAATATTGCATCTATGTGGTTGTTTGCATTGCTTGGTGTTATATGCAAATGGCATAATATATTACGGTCTTTAAGTTTGTGTAATGGCCTAAGTTTGTGTAATTTTGGATAAATTTTAATTTAAAAAACATGAAAAAACAAGATATTCATGTATACCTAAATCACAATCAAGTTATTGAACGAATTAGACATTTTCTCAAGTTCAGAATCTTCAAAAACTTGATTTAGTGATATCAACACTAAAGATTTTCAGATTTACAACACTCATCTGACTATTAAACTAGAAAGAGTTGTATGAAATTCTTTTGAATATTTAAAGATATGGTCAGTCTTTAGAAAGTAGACTGGCTGCCCAGGTGAAAGGTTTTTGTTTGTTTGTTTGTTTTTACTCTAAATAAAAAAGGAACTAGTCAAAAATCCATTCATATCCTATAAGTTACATACTTAGTTTTAAAAAGGGCCATTGCTTTTAGAAAGAAAAAAAGGAAAAGACTTTGAATTTGGTCAAGGGTGTGTGCAAATTCTAAGAATGTAAATAAGATATGAAGATCAAAAGTTTGTATACCCTAAGATAAACATGTGCATCATTTCCAACCTGTACCCGTACAAAAGTCGTAAGTGAATTTTAAGTAGCATATATACAATATCAGTAGGATATAGATACTATCGATCATAATATATAAAACAATTACATTTGAAATTATATTCAGACTATATATTCCTGTAAATGTTATAAAGTAGAAATCTATGCTCAAATAAATCAAAATATCCTCAGTACAATATAAAAGGAACAATAAAAAGTTATCTTTTCCTGAGTGAGATTAAATCCTTGATCAAGAGACGTGAATCCCCACGTTACTTGAATTAGTCAGATGTTTGCATATGAAAAATCACATCAAATGTAACAACTCTTAATGCACAGCTGTATGTTTGTGGTATAAGAGACTCAAATACCATCAATGGTTTTTCCATCAGAGAATTGATCTGCAGAATTATAAACAACTCTCGATAAATTCTGAAGAAAGTAAAGGGGAATTATGTGATTTATACAGTATTTACATTCTTGGAAAAGTCAGTGTGCATGAGTAAAGGGAAGTCAGGCTACGGACTCTAATGACTCCAAAATAAATCTTTGACCTATTTTCTGTAGTCACATATTTTTACAGTTTAATCTCATGATATTAGGAAATATCTTATGGTTAATGGCTTCCTACAATCTTTTAGAACCAGGTGGCAGTCAACATGAGCAAACTTGACCAGCTGTCCATATTCTCATCAATTCAATAGAGTTATCTACTTTGTAGAAGTTGTATGTATTGACTTTGTTTTACAAAATGTAACCCAAAGATATGTTATAATTCACCATTGAAATAAATAGCTATTCGTAAGCATGGAAATTGAGCAGTGCAGCAGCGTTTTGAAATTACAAAAGTATTAATCACTGGAAGAATGATGTTGTTCAATTTTTTCCCAAAAGAACATCTAATTGCTTTATGGAGCATGCAAAGAAGGAGGATACCATAAATAGATGTTGTCTTACATTTTCGTAACAAAACATATGCAAGGATTGACTTACATGTGTGGAATTTGGGTACTGCTTCTATCGGGAATTAATGCTTTAAGAGCTTCTTCAGGGACTAGTAGATGGCAGATGCTCAATAAGTGCTTTTCAAAGGATCATCAATTGATGACTAAACTTTAAAATTTCCCAATATGTGAAGCACTGCTTGCTCAGCCATTTACCCTAGTTCAGGGTGGATTATTTGATTATTCCTACTATTGGCTTTAGTTCTCTAATGTAAATTTTTTGCTCTCTACTTAATAGTGCTTTCAGCAACTGAGATTCATTTTTGATTCACTCCCAAGCACATTCAATAAATACTTACTGACAATTTGCCATGAACTAGACATTGTACTAAGTGCTGTGAAAACAATATGAGGCAAAGTTCCTACAGATTATGCCCTTATTTAGCTTACAATGTCAAAGACAGAAAACTTTAAAGGCCATAAAAACAAAATGTGCTAAGAACTCCGAAGGCAAGGAAAGAGAAGAAAGAAGATTTATTTACGCTTTAGTCATACTAATTCATTTTCCCAGTGATAGAGCTGTTCTTACTTGGGATGCACTTCAGGAACCCTCGAGACTACTGTAAAAATTCCATTTCTGTGAGATTATGTTGGCTCAATGGAGAATATGAGTCTCAAAATAAGTGTTAGTATGGTATTTTTGCTTTACATTGGTAAGAATAAAGTTACTTTAACACACACTGAAATGAAAATCTTCATATCAAGTTTTTAGTCCCTACTTTATTATTTCAAGAGTTCTACAACTTCAGTTTCAAAAGTGATCCAGTAGAAGTGCCTGGCCATGAACCATGAAGAGCTATCCAGCGAAATGGATCTTGAATACTCTTCAAACTGAACACACGCAATTCATTTTGTCGAGTATAATACAAAACGGAACAATAGATTAAGCTCTCATTTCTTCAGTTTAGTGAACAAATTGGTGATATAATCCCTGATTGACATTTTTATTATGAAACTATTGAATTTCAAAAGGAACTAATTATTTTACACATTATGATTACTTTTTAAAAAACGTATTTTCTATTTCTTCTCTTTCTGGAACATAAATACATTCATGCACACCTACTCCAGACTCCACTCCAGAATTTTGAAAAAAGTGAAAGATGACTGGATATTAGAAATAGAAATTAAATTAACAACCCTTTTTAGTGAGTTACAGTTGTGGCTGAAGATATTACTCTCAAAGTCACCAAAATCTAGTTTTCTTTTTGATATAATTTCATTGTTTTATTAAAATGTTTCTTTCTATTAAAATGATAGAAAATAACTAGGCAAAACCAAATTTCTGGACCAAAAGATATGATTAATCGTCCCTTAGTAATTTCAAACATACCTCTCTATTTTGAAGAAAGGGGCAAATATACTCTTTTAAAAATCTTTGAGAAACATCTCAATCTTTCAGAAACATATCTCTAATATTGTTGGAAATATTTTTCTTCTCTAAAATAACTAAATAATTTAACACAGGGAATTGAATGTCCTGTACCACTTTCACTGGAATATTTTAGGATTTTTATTTCCCCAAATTTCTGATTTATTTCTGATCACTGAACTTTTTCATGTTGAAATGTGAGCTTTAATATTTGACCTTTTCTCCTTCTGCACACTTTCTGTTTCTCAGTTACTCGTCATCCCACACACATACCAAACCTTTCAGCCCACATTTCTGAGCTGTGAAGATGAGAAGTTCACTCTTGTTGGATGTTAGCAAGATCACCCAAAATAACCCTCATTTACAGATGAGTTATGGCATCAAGAATGTACATGTGGAAACGGTCGAGTCTGAAACTTTAGAAACCTGCAGTGCTACAGTTAACTCTTAAGCCTAAAATAAGAAATTTCATATTTTTTGCTTCTGTCTTTTAATAAGCTGAATAGTCCTCAATTGTGTTGGGGTGATAAAAAAATACATTCTCATCTGAGTAAATTTTAAAATGTCATTTAAAAATCTCTCCACAAAGTAAACTAACCCTTTACCATAAAACTCACAAATGCTAGTGCACTTGCATATCTTCAGAATTAAAAACTTGTCGCAAGTGTCATTTAAAAAAATAATTTTTTCTAACCTTTACCACTTGACTGGTAAGACAGGTAAGTGGAGGAGGGCTAGAAAGATAATTCAATGGTGCCACACTTGCCCGGTGTGCACAAGGCCCCCAGTTTGATCCCCATCCCTGGGAGGGAAACCAGGAAATAGAAGTGTTGTTCCGATTGGTAATATCTATTATTCTTAGTTACCTCTTCTAGTCCAAATGTACTGTGAAGACATCCCATGAGGTATTTTCCTATGTGTGGAATTATAAAAGTACTAGACCTCAAAACTTTCATTTTATAGATGCGGAAACCAAGAGCTTGGAGAGTATATATATTAGCCCATAGAAAATAACAAATTTGTGATTAAATATTAACATAACATACTAGACTTAGTTAGCTACTAGGTAAGGATTTAATAAATCCTAATTCTACTGTCATGTGAATATATTATCTGAAAACAAACAAAGGATCTGGGCTTGAATCTAATACTATTATCAATACTATTTAATCTGGATATCCAAAGATAACAAGATGGACTAGAAAACTAGTAAATATTTCCCACCTCTGAAACATAAATGATGACCAACATGTATCACTATTTTAAAGGCATGTAATTTTATACATAAAATTTTATACATAAAAATGATTGCAACACAAAACTGAGTGATTAAATCATGAATTCATTTTTTATACACTTTCAACACAAATTTTAAAGTTCCTATTATGAATCACAGAGCAACATATGACTCTCTTTTAATTAAAATTGCATTTACATCTTCCAATTTCAAGGTTTTAGATTTGCTTCTTAGAGCCAAATCTACCTGTCTTTTTCTTGTTTTGTGATGCTGCACCTGAACTCTACAAACTGTGTTTCTGTTTTGCCAATGATTCAATGGTAGGCTCTGCCAATAGCAGGTGTTAGAAGATGAGAGTGGAGGGGACTTTTGCAGCAATATCTGCCTTGTAACCTCAAGAAATTAGATTTTTTAAAAATTCTTTGGAACTATGGACTTGAACCATGCTTGTTATTTTCTTCCTAGAAGAACTGAAGTGCATTCCAATATAGTCTATTGTGCATCACAGTCAAGGTTGTCATCATTGTCACCTGATTGTTAACCTCTAACTGGACTGTGCAAGTACATTATCTTCAAGCCGGTGTCTCAGCAAATGTGACTGTACAGTCAGAATCTGATCAGGAGACACAGATCACACCAGCATTTTGAACTGGAAAATTGTAATACAAATGACTGTAAACTAAAATCGAATAAAATATTTGATGTCTGGATTGCAGAATTACAAACGTAGTAGAATTTGAAGCTTTGCCAACTTTGTTAGGTACAATTTAGAGCACTGTTTGGTACGGAATGGGACCTTGAAACTTGGAATGGAAATATCTACTTGAATATACACAAAACTGAGAATCTTTAAACAGAATCAGGGGTTGAGGATTTAGCTAAAGTGGTAGAGTGCTTGCCTGGCAAGCATAAGATCCTGAGTTTGATCCCCAGCAACTGCCCCCACTAATTAAAAAAGAAATCAATTATCCTTCCCTGTAAGAATTAGGTTGCTTTTCCTTGTGTAAGGAAAATAGGCTTCTTTTACTTTTAAAACCTGTGATTACCTTGAGACAGATAGATGCCTTAGTAAGGGATCCCCATTACACTCAAGGTGCACACAAACTGCCCTTGAGCCAAACCTCAACTTTCTCTACAGGTTGAAATATCAAGTATTATCCAAAAAGGAATAATTTGTTCACCAAAATATTTGTAAAATACTGCTAATATATTCGGCAAACTCCTAGGGGAATATATAGGGAGTATATTTTAAGGGTGCCATACCAAAGAGTATAGATTATAATAATATATCTGGGTCAATTCTTTGATATGAATGCACTTAGTTATCTTGGATTTAATGTGTTAGCTCAGGCAGCTAAAAATTGGTCCAGACTTCAGTCAGTTGACAGATTGAAAGTTGAACATATTGGCACCCTGTATTTAATGAGGTTGACTTATTGGAGCTTCCCTGGCATAGCGTAAAGGAATGAATATACAGACCTAGGAAGATAAGAATGTTAGAGTACATTTATAGTAGGTAATCTACACACAGAGACACACACATGCACACATGCATATGCACACACACACACACACACCAATTACTGTACATTCCATGAGAGGATCCAAAAAACTTTTTTTCACCACACATCAGTGAGAGAATCCTTAAAAATATGTGTTGGCTTTCATTTCTAGATGAGGCATGACCCTTGAGATACTGTCATTGAGCTGGGCTCCCTTATTATGTTGGCATCCCAAAGTGGAAGAGATTGAAAGCTAGTACTTTCCTGCCAAAGGCATGATGAGTGCCTAGAATATTTGGACTCATAGGGATATTTGATTGTGGTTAATATATTACCCTAGGAATGAAAAGATGAATATTTTACTAGAATATTGCTTAATCTATAAATAAGAAAAAAAAATCTTCCTGATTTTTACAGACAGAAGACTGACTTGAAGTGCCATAGTGGAGAGCCACTGCCACTCACCCAGTTTCTAGGCCTAAACCATTTAGTAGAGCCCTTTGTTTGAAGAGAAGACAAAAATCTCCTCGAGAAAAGACTCTTTAGCAGTGCTACTGTGTTAAATACATATTGCATATTTTCCACCAAATCTTCTCCAAAAGAACCTGGAGCCATTTCATAGGATGATTCTGTACTAAGGGAAAAGTAGTACTGAGATTTTTCAGGAATTGCTTAAATACACTATCTGAGATTAAACTAATTCCTGAAGATTCAAAATGTCACTTCAGTCTGAGTTAGAATGAGGGTTTATAATGATAAAGAGATGAATGGAGAAGGAGGCAATAGGGGTCATTGTGACCTTTGGGGACTTTGTGTTTATATCCCCAGTTTTTTAACGTGAAATTTTCAGTATACAGAGCCCACCAGAAATATGTATATGCACCTCAGGAAAAGAAAATTAGAGTAATGTTTTTTCAACAAATGGTGTTACCCTCATATGGGGGACCCTAGAGGAAGTCGTATATCACAGAAAACCCACTACACTGTGGACCCTTAGAGAAGAAACTGAAAATGCATGTGCAGCAGTCTCAATGACCAAAGTTACTCAAGCAGCAGTTTGCCATTCTAACAAATGTCTCCTGGAAGCTATTAGCCATCACTTTGAGCACCTCTTGTAATTGTGGAAGCCAAAGGTAACTTGTATGACTCTCATGATGTCTCAATAAATTTAGCATTAAAATATCTGTATAAGTTTTTCTTTTCCTGAAATGTGTAAATGTTTTTAGGGGACCCTATATTTGGCAACTGACAGGTTTCCAACACTGACTTTTTGGTTGATAGAGTAGGAGCCATCATCACAGGAAAGGCTAAGTGAAAGCTCTTCTACCAGGGTATTAAACTGAAAACAATGCTGTGTACTTAAGTTACAGAGATTAATGCTACCCTCAAAACCTTGAAAACATGCAAGAGTGGTGATTCATATCATCCCTACATAACTCACTGATTTATACTGTTGGAAAGTGACTATGAATTATGATAAATGTAATCAGATGGCGACTCCAAATGTAGCTGTTTTTCAGGCATAATATCTTTCCTGGTGCAAACTGACCTAATTTCCACACTTGCGTACACAGCTTTTGACCTAGTGTATCAGTCAGTACTTACTAGAGAAACAGATTTAATGCAAGATATACAAATATATAAGAATTTACAAGACTGGCTTACAGTGGCCACCCACAGAGTCAGATGTGGAAAAGTGCAAAAGGTCCATCTGTGTGCTAGAGATCGAAATGATCCAGTTAAATGTCCAAGGCCTGGAGCTCACCATAGTGCCCCCATGAGAGTCCACATCAGGAAGTCTGCAATGGAAGGCTGAAGGGTCTGCGCTGGAAGCAGGAGATGATGTCCAAAATGAAAATGAAAACTGGAGCTTCTCAGAAGAAATAGAAAGGAGACTTCCTGCTTTGTTTTTCCTTTTTACCATTGAGGCAACAATCTTTCTAGTGGGAGTCTTCTGTAAATCACCTCAGCCACACCCAGAACTATGCGGATCCAATTTAGTTGGGCATTTCTTACTCAAATTGACACAATCAGTTAACTATCACACTTACCTAATGCTTTTGTTGTTGTTGTTGTTGTTAATGCTTTTTTCTCATAAAAGTTTGTGACCACTGGGAGCTGTTTGCTTTCACTTGATGGAGTTGCCAGTGCACTTTTGCTCTGAAACCTCTGCACTGTGTTAACTCTCTTCCTCTCTGCTATAATGTAACTTTCTTCCTTCTGCTGAGATTTTAATCTTGATATTCCATATGTTCTACATCGCACTGATCTAAATATTGAAGTTATTATGCTGATTTAATATGGTGAGCAAAATCTATCAAGCACTTTACATGCCTCAGAAAGACGTATGTGAATGAAAATTTAGGAATTGAATACCATAAAAATCCAGAGGCATTACAAATCATGGAAGTTTCTCAGGTTTCAATGGTCTAGAGCATGTCAAATATGTCACTTTCAAGAAACCACCCCACCATGGAAACAGCACAATATCTTTTGGATTTTGGAGGCAACAATTGAGTATGCAATTTCAACCTATATTTCAAATAGACTTATTTTATACTTCCATTCAGATTATTCAATAATTTTCAGTTTTGTTTTCTCTCTTTTCATTTTCTCATGTGACTTGCTGTTTTATATGGAGGGTTCATCTTTCACTCAGCTAAAACATTTACTGGTCTTCTTCACCCATGTAACACTCATGGCTTTGGGCAGTACAATCATAGTTCTGATGACCTGGGCCTTCATGAGTGAGAGAGATAAATAAAGCTGGGGTAGCTGGAAACAAACATGAATAAATTCATAGCAAAAATGTCTATCTTAGTCTATTCTAGCTCCTATAATAAAACACATTATACTGGGTAATATATAAACAACAGAATGTATTGCTCATCATTCTGGAGGGTGGGAAGTCTGTAGTCAATCTGCCAGGAGATTAAATGTCTAGTGAGGATCAGTTCCTCATAGATGGCACCTTCTATGTGACCTCTCTGGGCAGAAGAGGCGGTCTCCCTCAAGCCTCTTTTATAAGGGCTGTGCTGTCATGACCTAATCTCTTCACAAAGCCCCACTTCTTAATACTATCATAATGAGTACAAGTTCTAATGTCTTGAGTTTGGAGGACACATGGGTTCAGACCATAGCAGTTGCACAAAGCATTTTTATAGAGAAATGAGATTCAAAAAAGATGTAGAATAACGGGTGTAAAACTTCAAAGCCCCTGGTTACAAGTTAATACATAGAGGTAAATCTAAAGACAATTTGGAGACAGGAAGTTTATGGCCTGAGCACAGCTTTATGACAATTATTCTGTCAACTATGTATAACAGCAATTCTAGTAGGGAGAACATGACTGTAGGAAGTCCAACAAGAAAATAACGAATGTGGTCCAAATGAAATGTAAGGAGTAGCTAGACAATTTGACAGCTTGGGTAGAGAAGAGAAGCCAGACAACAGAGTCTCTTTTCAACACATATTTTACATGCTTCAACATGTAAACTGAGCACTGCAAATACTGCGTTAAATAAAAGCAACCTTAGTCTTTCTGCTCATAAAGCTAAAAACAAAATAAACGGCATGAGGGAAGACTTTCCTGAGGAACTCGTTTATCTGAAGTATAAATTAAAGTTACCCAAGACTAACCCGCTAGCTCTAAAGAGAGAACATAATAATTCAAAAATGGTAATGTTCATCAGATTAATTCTGTGAAATTTGGCAACACTACTATCATTTGTGTTCTACTCCTCACCACTGACTCACGCAGCAAATATTTATTGAGCAGATTACTCTCTGATGCTCATAATCCCAGAAGCGAGGGATACAAAGAAAAAAAATCTTAAAATATGGAGGAGAAGAAAGAAAAGTAAACTAACCCTTTCAACACATCATGGCAAGTGCTGTGTAGATCCAAGAAAGAAAGAATATTAACAATACTAACAGTACTTCCAATTACAAAATAATGATTGCTATTACTAAATTCTTGAGAATGATCTTCATGGTAGATTTTTAAATTACTTTAAACATGAGATTCAAGAAAATGCAGTTGCAAGGATACAAAAAATGACTAGAACATTATGTGCTGGCTCCTTGTAAGGGGCCCATACCATGGTCAGTGTGTGGGCACTATCACTTCTGCAAAAAGAAGTCCAGGTAGAGCTGAAAGTGTTTGCTCTTTATTTAACTTTTGTGACTAACTCCTACTGCCTTCATTTCAAATACAGAATAAAATCACATGATAAACCCTTTCAAAAACAGCAGAAGACAAAATGAGAGGAAACTAAAAACTAATGTAAATCTGTTGCTCCCGAAGGCATTCAATTCAAGCTTCTTCTGAAAGAAACAGTTATTTTGCCGTCACTAACCATTGTCATAGTGAGTGGCCATGCTGAATAACCACAGGTCTTGCGAATGACTGGAAGCCAGAGGCAAGTGAGTGTTTCCTACATCTATCCTGAGGAGCATCCGTAGAACTCAGAAAAGAATTTGCGCATCTTCGTAACATTTATTTAGATACTTCTCACCATCAAAATTGAATGTATAATGTCTCACATTCTACTTAACACCAACACATTTAAGATGCCAACTGCAGACTTCTCAGGAAAGAGTAGTGCTCATGGAATTCTGCCAAAACCTAGGAGTATTCTAAAGCCCTTGGCTGAAAAAAAAAAAAAAGAATCATCTGAGTAATTTCATCCAGCATGAAAGGTCACACAACTCAAGGTCTGTTGCCAAAATGCTGCTACTGAGGATTAATTAATATAAACCGAGCATCCAAAGAGCATCTGGCATTTGACCAAGACTGTCTTTCTCAATCTTCACCCACTGGAAATTGCTGTAGAGATTAAAGCTAGCACAGCCAACAATGCACACTTCCCCAACCACAACAGAATGAAAGCAGCCTGGTGTGTTCAGGGGCAGCCTTCTCTACTTTCACATAGAAAGAGATCAGCTTTGTAGGACAACTTTGTCTTTTCCATTCAGAGGCAAATAAAATAACTAAGATATTTTAAATTCTAACTATATGCCAGTGCCTGGTGAGCACATTTTATGTTTAATCTTTATAATATTCATGCAAACTGTTATTATCCTCATTTTACAGAAAGGGGAACTAATGCTTTAAACATTGTCCACAGCTACGTAACACACAACAATTCTCTACCTCCAGTGCCAGTGTAATCAACCATGTCTTGGATATAAGTGCTTTGTTCCTTGCTGTGGAAAACTTTGCATAATACATAAATAATGCCAATGACTGGAGTCCACCTCCAGTCCTGTTGACTAACTTGGGCTGGGCCACATCTTTTCCACATACAAAACCTTAAGAATCATGCACATGTTCTGAGTATTGGTTTAATCTTGATCGATATGCCTAGAATCAGCTGAATTCCTACCAGTAGAATTAAATTTAGAAAATCAAATAGAGAAGAAATCCCACACCTTCATATTCCACTGTAGTTTACTGGAAACAGGCGAGTGCAGAACATAAGATTTTGGTGGGGAATAAAACAGTTTTAAGCATATCACTTTTCCTGTATCTCTCTTTCTCTAAGATTGATCCAATTAATATGACTGATAGTATACAACACAAGGAATTTTCTCTGCTTTTTCTTTCAAGTTCTTCACACAATCTCAAAGATTGGAGTTGTGTCTCAACTTACACAAGGTTACACAGACACTTTGAAGCATGTAATAGATACTCCATGAGCTGCATTATATTTATTGCTTACAAAGTTAGAGGACTCTCAAATCTAGCCATGATCTAAGAATGTAAAGATAGCATTGAGCATTAACTCATTTCACAATATAAAAGACTATGCCTACCTCATAAATATTACTCTGCACTTGCCCATGACTTTCTGAATGAGGTCATTAGTTTAACTTGTTTACAGAGTATACAAGAAATTAAGTACATTTATTAGAAAGTTGTGGTGGCACAGAGACTTTAAGGGGAGGTAATGATCTGATTGATGGGAGAAGAATCCTAGGAAATAGACTGACCAGCAAAAGAAACAACTCAGTTTCTAGATGAGATGGGCATAAATATACCCGATGCACATACATGTTTGTGGATAAATAACTCCAATTACTTATATATACTATCTATAGGCAATGGAACATTCAAATGTTTATTCTAAGAGGGAATTCTTCCAGACTCCTTGTAGATAGCATTACCTTGATACCAGAACCAGACAAGCGCGCGCACACACACATACACACACACACACACACACATACACACACACACACCCCCCACAATAAACTAAAGGCCAATATCCTTGATGGATATAGATGAAAAAAATCCTCAAAAAATACTATCCAACTAGCCATGCATGGCAGCACATGCCGATAATCCCAGCACTCCTGAAGGCTGAGGCAGGAGACTGTAAATTCTAACCTAGCCTTGAAAACTCAACAGCTTAGTGAGATCCTGCCTCAAAGTTTAAAAAATAAAAAAAAGGCTGCAGATGCAGCTCAGTGTGACAGCTCTGGGCTCAATCCCCAGTGTGGCAAAATATTAACTAAATGACTCCAACAATACATTAAAAAGCTTAGTCATGTAATCAAAGGAGTTTCATCCTAGAGATGCAAGAATGGCTCAACATACGCAAATCAATGAATCAACAGAATTAAGGACAAAAACCGTATGTTCATCTCAATAGGCACAGAAAAGGCATTTGATAAAATTCAACATTTTTTCATGATAAAGGCACTGAACAAATCAGGGAACAAAAGGAACATGTCTCAACATAATAAACACAATAATATATATGTACACATATTATATATATTTATATATATCAGCTAAAGCCATATAAAATGGGCAAAAGCTGAAAGCTTTCTCTCTGAAGTCTAGAAGACATGAATGTCTGCTTTCATCACTTTTATTCAACATAGTACAGGAAGTCTTCACCAGTTAGAGTAATAAGGCAAGAGAGACAAATAAAGGATAAGTAAGAAATAAAACTGCTAAGTTTTTGTTCATTGATCAACTTTTTTAGCTCTGAATTGTTTGTTATTACTTATTTCCATTCCCCTTATCCTTCAAAGTTTATTCTTTAAAAATGTGGCTTGAGGAGAAGAAAGAAGCTCAAGTCAGTATTTTAACTTGCATCTTTTACCAGAAATTGGCCTTAATTTCTTCTTATCTAGTTATAATAGTCTCCTAACTCCCGATCTTGTCATTCCTCTGCTCAAAAACAACGAACTTCTCCATGTAATAAAGCTACTATTTTTCACTGATTAGAGTAATTGTTCGCTATCTATTTACTGCTCTCACCACTATGCACATGAACAATTTTTCCATCAGGATCACCTCCCAGAACAATGATTCACTGGCTTACAATTCCCAAGGTTATGATGCTTCATATGTGGTCCTTAGTCTACCCTTTTGATGTATTACATATAAGTACCAGTACCACCTTGCTTTAGCCAAAATTGGCTATTTCTTCTCCTAATCTGTCACGTATTTTCTGCTGCTTCTTTGCCTTTTCTGACAAGTGAAATGCCCATTTCTAGCACACAAATTTTATGAACCTCCAAACCCCAGGTCAAATATACCACCTCAATGGTTCACAGCTTCATCCTTTAGCATCACATCCCTTTATCCTTCATATACAGTGCTTTGTACATCTCATTTGGCTATTTACTAAAGATATTTGTATTGTTAACATTATTTCAATTGTGTACTACATTATAAATTCCTTGAGAGTGAGAATTTTTAGTCTTACATATTAACCAATGTAATAAATACTGTACATGAGTTCACTTAATTGCATTAAACATATCCACATTATATAAGGGTATATAATAAGTCCTAAAACCTTAAAATATTTTCCTAATTCTTAAATTTTAATTATTTATTTGCAAAGGCAACAAGATTCAAAACAAAAGTAAATAAATAAATAAATGAAACCCTCATCACTCCATCTCTGCCAGTTTGATTCAAAGCAATTGTACAATTCTGAGCATGGTTTGTAATTTGGTTACAAATTGTATATCTATGAGGAAAAATTTATTATCCACAAACATCATTTTCCCCATAAAACGTATTGATCAAAATTTCTGGGTAGCCTCCTGTTAAGAATTTGCGTGATTCACTAAAGCAATTTCCTCAGATAAGAGAACGTTGCCGGCTCTGAGGTTTATGGGTATTACAACAGTAACTTCAGAAAGAAGCCAGGCAGCCACAGATTTCTCTGAACCATTTTAAAAACACTTCGGCATTTAAAATACTGTGTGTCAGCAGTGGGAGAAGGCAATAGACCATACCACATGCTATGGTAGATATATCTACAGTGTTGTCAAAATAAATCCTATTTTAGACTACTTGATCTCCTAATTCTTATTTTCAAGATGATATTCTCATAATTTGTTTTCAGTTCGCATTAGGCATACCATAGTATTCCATTTAACACAACGTCTATTAATCGGATAACCATTCTGTGCTAAGCACTTTATATGCATTTTCTTATTGAAGAGTTACAAAACCCCTTTGGATATTATTATACCCACTCTTACAGGTATATAGGCTAAGGTTTAAAAGGAAGTTAATTTGATTTTCTAGGTTCAAACAGCAAATAAGTAATTCTTTTTTGCCTTACTAAATGATTTGGGGTTTTTTTTAGATACTAGTTACCAATTACTCTATAATACTTGGGTACAAAGTTGGTATACACTGGATTTTATCCAAGAATCAGTGGAAACAGGACTTTGCTATGAAATGTTTTTTATCTGGGTGAAAGAAAAATTATCTTTTTATTCAGTCACTGAAGTATACATCCTTTGCATGATATTTGAGTGTTTGGTTATATTTGTCAGCACTTGTCATCTGTGTGTACCCCAAAGTGGTGGGAACTATGTGTCTCAGAGCTGTCTGTCTTTTCTCTGTACTCATGTTGCACTGATATCCAGCAGAATAACCCTATTACCCATGTAAGGTTTGGTTTTGTTTGTGGTACTAAGGATTGAACCTGGGGCCTTCACACTGAACTACATCTGTCTCCTACCACCTCCAGCCCCACCTTTTTTTTTTTTTTTTTTTGAGACAGGGCCTCACTAAATCACTAGGTTGCTCAGCCTAGGTTCAAATGTGCCATCCTCCTACTTCATACTCCCAGAGTGCTGCACCACCACCCCGGGGTTCATCAAGCCTTCTTGCTATTTCCCTGCTAGCAGCACCGAAACACTCCTCCACACTCACACACCTTCAAGGGCAACTTTGATGGGGAAAGATTTCACTGTAAGGCAGTCTGAGAGAGAAAACAGCGTAGTTTTATACCTCTATTGGGTAAAATTACCTAAGGTCTTTTAAAAATGTAGATCCAGACTCCCATCACTTGAAGATGCAGTTGTGTTTGCTAAGACCCAGGAACCTGCATTTAACCAGCATTTCCTAAGAGACTGCAACACATACCATTTTAGGAAAGACTACATTTTGAGAAGAAGGGAAGGATTTTTCTAGATTTACTAAGAAAGTCCCGGGGATTAGAGCCAACTATTTCTCATCTAGACCTTTCTAATTGCACCATTTCTGCAGAATCTACTGCAGCAAGGGAGAGATTCATTAAGCAACAATATCAGGCAATAGTGGAGCTGCCTCCAAGGAGAAGTGTTAGCTATGATGAGGATGTGATGTCCAAAGAAAGACTGAAAGAGAAACTTCAGTGGTTGGTTGGAGAATACCAAACCATATGTCTGGGGGCTGAGATGCTATCTCTGTGAACGCAGACCCCAGGCTGCAGTGATCACCTCAATTATCCAAATAACTACATTCTTCTTTCCAAGTATTTCTAGTATTCAGCATTCACACATATAGTTTATCAAAAGATTGTGCCAGAGCAAAATAATAACCTTCCTTCATAAAACAGCTCAGGATGATTCAAATATAAGGCTTTTCGCAACTGTTTTCAATACAATTCTAAATAGAATTTTTTCTCCTTCGGTTTATAGCTTTTCATTTACTGAATCTGCCTTTCTGCTTTGCGTGTAACTATGGCTTGGTTTTGCAAGTTTCACTGGGTAATGGCACAAGAATAAAAATAGAAATGCCTGAGCTACCTAAGTGTGAGTCTAGATCTCACAAGACATTTTCGTAGGTGCCAAAAGTCTCCTCTGGGGACAGGATTGCCAAGCTTGCATCCTCTTACTCTGCAGGAGCTGTTTCACCCTGTGCCAGTGGCCAGCACTGCACTGGGAAGCGGCCAGCCTGGAAAAAGCACCTGGTTAAAAGGAGGAAAATTAAGTGTCAGGCAAGGAGCAAAGGAAAGAGATCTCAATTTTTAATTTGTTTCTCAAGTAAGTCCTCGGGAGTATGAGGTTTGGGGCGATTTTAGGTGGGAAATAAGATAAAGAAAAATCAACTGAAGCTTACTTTCAATGCCATTTTTCTGTTTTATCAAACGGCCCACATGCAGTGAGTCCTTTCTAGGTGAGTATAATAAGTCCTATGAAGCCTGTTTCGCTAGTAGGTGCTTCTGAGTGTTCCATTCAGGTCACAGAGGTGTACCCAGATGGAATCAGGTGGCAGACACTTCCCTGATTATCTTTTGAGAGTTCAGTCCCAAAACTGACTCTGACCCTACAGCTAAGCACATTCCTATGGGCAGTGCTGCTTCTTCATCAAGTCTTCCAAGATGCATCACTTTCCACTTGCTTTTTCTACCATTCCTAAATATTCTGCTCCAAGTCCTTTGGGATGTGCATCCTAGATGAACAGAAAATAAATACCCTTTCAAGCTTTCATTGTTCTACTCCTCAGACTAATTTTCACCTCACTTCTGCATCTGTTGAAATATCTCAAGATCTGTGTCAACACCTTTTCCAAAGCCCTTCTTCCTAAAATCCCCTTCTACTATGCCCTTATGACTCTTGGCTTGGATAATTACAGTTGGCCTATGCATAAGTGTCTCTGACTTTCTCACCAGCTTGTAGATGGGGAATGTTTTGTTTTACTTTTTTCCTGAGATGTTATAATACCTGGCAGCATACCATGCACACAATAGGAACATCATAAATATTTTGTTGAATAAACATCTTCTACGAACATGTTTTCAAAATAGTTTTATTTTAAAATCCATTAACTATGCCATGAAAATGTATTTATGGTCTTTCAAATTATAAACAAATATATATCACTGTAATGAGAATATAAATATATAGGCAGTACAAAGAAAATTAAAGATCTCACAATTCCAGTTCTCAGTTCCCAGAGATAACCACTATTAATATATCAAGCTGTGTTTTTGTTGATATTTTCATGCCTTTGTATGTATATTATGAAAATATTTTGAATGTATACTAATTAGCCAATCACAGATAAGAACAGTTCTGTCTATCAGGATTAAATCTGGTCTCCTTGGAATGTTCTTTCTTAACTTAGCCTTCCACAGCAGTAATAAGTCTGTGGATAGACTGGGCAGCAATCCATGAGTATATATGTCAGACTGTTCCTCTGTCCTTATAATTACTTCTGTATATTTTTTGGCCTGAAACTGTGTGCTCCGAAGAACACGGACAAAAACAAAAATTCATATGTTGAAGTCCTAACCCTCATTAACTCAGAAAGTGATTGTATTTGGAGGTGTTTAAAAATGTAATCGAGTTTAAATGAGGTCATGGGGTGGCCCTTGGTTCAACTCATATGAACCGGTTCCTTAAAGATAGTGTGTGTGTCTACAGAGTTACCTCTCCATATCCATAGGTTATGCATGCATGGATTCAACAAACCATGGACGGAAATATTCAGAAAAATATTGTTTGTACTGAACATGTACAGACACATTTTTCTTTTCATTATTCCATAAGCAATAAAAAGTAACAATTATTTACATCACATTTAGATTGTACTAGGTACTATAAGAAATCTAGATATTATCTAAAGCATACAGGAAGATATGTGCAGGTTGCATACACCTGTAATATGCAAATATTATGCCATTTTATGTAAAGGACTTGAGCATTCAAGGATTTTGGTACCTTTGGTTTGTCCTGGAGCCAATCTCCCAAGAACACCAAGAGAGAACATATGACATACAAATTCATATACCAGGGCTAGGGATTTAGCCCAGCGGTTAGAGTGCTTGCCTTGCAAGCACAAGGCCCTGAGTTCGAACCCTGGCACCAAAAAAAAAAAAAAAAACCTAAATTCATAGACCATTGTACTGCTTCTGTTTCTCTGGAGCCTGTGACTAATATACCTTTCTAATCCTTAGGTTCCTTACACACAAAATAATAATAACATGGTGCTTACTACCTCATTAGCACACAGTAGTATCTACAACGTTCTTAGCACAATGCCTGATGTTCAGGTGACATTTCTCATCACTATACATACTACTGCAATGAATGAGGGCATTCATTTAAATTTTCCAAAATTTTCTTTGCTATATTCCTGATCATAATCATTTTTCCAGTTATTGATACATGGAAATTTTTTTCCAAAAATGGTGCCATGTAAAATATTGCCACATGTGTGCCAAAATAGGATCTTCGATTAAGCCAGGCTTAGGTTTAAACACGTCAACAAGCAAATATTTTAAAACTGCAAATATTTTAAAAAACAATCAAATTTTTGTTCCTTTATTCTCTACACAGAATAATATTATACAACATGAAATACTGCCGCATTGATTTAAGCTGTCTTGGCATAAAATTTCTTTAATATGTTCAACATAACTGTATTCCAAAACAGTTCCTTTTACAATCTATAGGACTTTTTATACCCTAAAAATTCTCCTTGGAAGTGTGATTGACTGCAAAGGTATCATGTCCCTTGAGGTATCATTAGACCACAACCTGAGTACATTTTGAGCAATGCTTCCTCAGTGGAAATTTGCAGGCCTTTCAAAATTGTAATACAATAGTTTTTACAATGATGCAAAATTTTTATCTCTGAAAAATATGCATTGAAATATTTCTAGAAGTTACTTGAGAATAATCACAAAAGTTTATTTTCTTTTCCCAATGAAGAAAGAAAATAAATTCATTGTGAGTATTAAGAAGGCTTCAAACTTTGAAAATGAAATTTAGCCAACATTTCCTAGAACAACAGTAAGCTGTAAACATACTGCTTTGAGACTGGCATTATCAATTTCAAGAAAAATCTAATTTCATAGGTAAGACATTATGCCTCTTCAATATGCTGTTAGTTAATTCTAATAAGCTTGATCCTTACCAATTCACTTACTATATAAATTTAACTTACTTATCTGCTGTTTCTTACAAAGTACGAGGGTCTTTTTTGTGCCATATAATCTTTTATATGTTCTTTGTAGAACACCATTTGCAGATCCAGAGGTGTAGAAAAGTTTTGGGCTTGAGGTTGGGAAGCCACACATTACAATGCTGTAGTGTCATAAGGATGTGACTTAGCCACTCAGAGACTTAAATTTTTTGTCTATGAAAACAAAAAGCAATTGACTTAGGTGATCACAGAGTACCTTATTAAAGATGATTTATTTGAAAAGAACAGAAGTTCTCTCAAAATAGCTCAGGTAGAAAGGGGAGATTGTATTACAGTGGACTGAAACTAAGAGCTCTCTGTCTCTCCACCGCTCACCTTTGCTGGTCTGTGCTTCTGTTTGTATTTTTACTGTAAGGAACCTCTCAATACAAATCAACAGACAACTCCTTTGATGACCTACATCTGATAAGCATAAGCTTATGGTTCAAAAAGAAGAGAGGCCTTTTTATCCTTAGCGTCCTTATATCATGGGAGAAAGTCTCCGAGCTATATGCCCATCCTTGGATCAAACAGTCAAAGAGACACCATGAGTGACAGCCCCAACAGCGTCCATAAGGGCTGTTAATCACAGAGTTACATGGGGAATGAAGAGTAGAACCACATAGAAACTGGAAAATGATCAGGCTGCTTTCTCTAACAGTCTGTCTGAGTCCAGTCTGCCCCCATATCTGCTTCTCTTTGAGCATCTGCTTCACTGTCCTCTCTGCAGAGTGTCTTTTCTTAAAACATTTGTTTCTGCCTCTTGATGACCTTGGCTTCCATGTATCTCTGACTCCCCCTAACGCCGACATTAGCTCATACAATATGATAGTGCCCTTTGGCTCCACACTGCCCCTAACTGCCTCAGTCTGTGTTCCTATCCCACATTTCCTAGAGACATAATCTTGTTGACTGAAGTTGGGTCAGGGGTCTGGTTAAACAATTTTGCCTCAACAATGCTATAGGTAGGTAAGGTAGTCTGGAAAGGAAATGTATTTCCTAGTTATTGCACACCTCCCATTCTTTTTCACTAACACACACACACATGCACACGCACACATGCACGCACACACACACACACACACACACACCTCTTGCAGATCTCTTTCAGCACAAGTTCTCTCTTTCCTCAAGGCTTTCCCCATGGTGCAGTTTCGGCCTAGAATGCTCTTTCTTCTAAACATTTTTATGATATGTTTCAACGTATTCTTCAAATTATAGCTTAAATATCACCTTCCCAGAGAGGTTGTTTTTATATTATTTAGAAGATACCTAGATATCTCCTGGAATTCTGGAATATTACACCTGTGTGTGTGTGTGTGTGTGTGTGTGTGTGTGTGTGTGAAAGCTTGTTACTGCCTTTCTGTTTCTCTCTCCCTCGCTGGCCTGCAAACTTACATACAAAAGAAACACAAATTCTATTTTCCCAAAGTTGTACTTTATTCATTTTATCCTCTATTCCTCCAAGGAGCAAAAATTTTCTTAATTTTTTTAGGCTTGGGTCTGTGTTCTGAGAGAGTGTGGTATGAGGGGGAGGCATTGGATGAGGGGACCAGCTGGCTCTTGGTCTCATCATCTCTCCACTTTGAGGTTTGGTAGAGTGAGTTCATTCTGATCTTTAATCGCCCATCCATTTCATTGCTGCATCCTCCTTAATTTCCATTTGCAAGTTGCCTAAGATGGTATCTTCAAAATTAAAATTGTCTAAGTTGGAAAAAAAGAAAACTATCAAGTGTAAAATGGGAAGTATTTTCTTTCTCTGCTTAGCCGAGAATTGACACTACTGAAAAGGGTGGGGGAGAGAACACATGTAGCACAAGGGGTTATGTGTTGGTCCATGCATTGCATTTGAAGCTCTGTAACCCAATAATCTTCAGTAAAAGCAAAATAGTTTTGAAAAAATATGAAGTACTGTAAGAACACCGTAGAAGCCTGTCAATTGTAACAAAGACTTCAAACATCTTGTGCTCCTTAATGAAATTTAATATAATATGAATTCTTTTCCAATCAATGAAGTATTTACATAGATTACATTTGCCTGCCTTGTACAGCATTATTTGTCAGCAAGTTGTTGTAATTGTTTTAATTAGAGAGAGTAATAGGCTGTCATTTATTCTTCTTTTCAAATTATTCTCAACTCACTTTCATTGACAATGCTTTTAGGGCTTCCCAAAGCTGGTTCCTATTATGATAAAATTTTAAAAAGTTCTTCCTTTATTTTTAGACTGTATTTGAATTGCATATTTAAGTACCTCTAGTAAAAGGTATATGAAAGCTCAGAATATTGAAAGAGATTATATTTTTATTGTATAATTTTAATCTATAGATATTACTGACAAATTTTTATGGCTAATTTTTTTAAGTTTTGACATTGTTAGCGATACATCCTTCAATTTTGGAAGTTGTTTTGCTTGTGTCCAATTCTAACCAATGTTCACAACCTAACTAAATAATACTATTTAAAATAAGACAGTTTGATTTTCTAATTACATTATGTCTTACCCGCCTTGAAAATAAAATGCAAATGGTTTACGATGAATCAAAATATTAAATCCTTCATAATCAGTGTTTGTACCAAAATGTTACACAAGACACAAAGCCAGGCTGACTCACAGAGTAACTACCTTGTTTATGAGAAAATTCATTCTTATGTTATCAAGAAAGCATGTATTGTTATCATAGTATTCTGCACAGTCAAGAAAGAAAATGGAATTTGGATTCAAATATCCAGGCATTGACTCTTATTAAACTTCTGGGGATCACACAATTAAGAAAGTGATAAAGGAATCATTATATTAAAAGTCTCTGCAGGAGCACCCACTGTGTAACACCTGTATAATAGGAGTACAAATACCAGTGCAGGGACAGTAGAGCACCAGAATTAGAGGTGCAGACTCCAGGATCTGATTGTCTTGAATCACATCCTGCCCCCCGGACTTAGTGTCTATCAGAATCAGCAGACTAACTAATTTCTCTGCCTTGGTAGCTCTACCAACCACAATACGAAAATAATAAAATATTACCTCCCCCATGGAGTTGCAAGAGTATAATGAGTTAACTCATATTAGGCTCCAAAAACCTTGTGTAGGATGCAGTAAGAAGTAATTGAACATTAGTGTAACTATAACAATGCTAATAGCCAAATGGTACCATTTAGTACTGAATCATCCTTGATTTTATTTCAGTTCTGTTCTATGGCTCCCCTGACTGATGATCCCCCCAAACTCTCCTACTTCTGGTTCCTCCTTTACAGAGTGAGATTAATGAGTGTGGACTAACCTGTGTTAAAATTCATGACATTTGAAATGCTTATATTTTCCTAAAAGTAGAAGAATAATAGGCATGTATTACATAAAATTAGAAAATACATAAAAATATAAGGAGTTTTATATATTTCTTCCAAGTATGTCCTGCTGGGCATATAGATGCATGTTTGATTAAATTTCCATCTTGATTTTGTATTTAAATCTTAATCATGAACATTTCTCTAACTAGTTAAATTTTATTTAAGATTAATATTAAGGGGTTGAGGATTTAGCTCAAGTGGTAGAGTGCTTGCCTAGCAAGCACAAGGCCCTGAGTTAATATTGCCTAGCAAGCACAAGGCCCTTTTTTATTAATAATATAAAAGATTAATATTAATAGCTACATAATGTCACAAATTTCAATTAATTCACTAATATCCCAAAGTTGAATATTGAGATTACTATCTTATTTTGGCTACTATAAATCACAGTATAAAAAAGCTCTTTGTGTTTAGATATTTGTCCACATTATTATCATTTAATTAGGCTGTATTTCCACTAATAAAGTGTTTACATCAAAGCACATTAAGCATCTTGATTGAAACCCTTTGTAGAAGTTTTACATGTACTTTTTTACTACTCTAATAAAGACTTATTGGATTAAATGCAGTTGAATATTTTTTCACCTACTTATTTACACTTTGGATTTCTTCTACTTAATAGTGCAAATCTTTTGCCTAATTTTCTACAGAAAATTTTCTACTGTCCTTTGCCTAATCCACCCCCTTGTTAGTGTTTTCCTTATTGAATTGTAAGTGGAAAGGTACAATTCAACTTCCCTGCCTTGCTGGCTCACTCTACACAGACACAATCCCTCTGCCCAGCACTCCTGTCCTGACTTTCTCACCCTTACAGTCCCTCTACCCCTAGGGGTAAGGAATGGCTGACTGGTTTGGGATAAAGAGCTGGCCAAGCTTGACTTAACTCTTTCTCCAGTGTCCATGTTCCTCCTTTACAGATGCCATGGGAAGCCCTTGTCTCATCTGCTCTTCTTTTAAATTTCAAAAGAGCAGCTCCACTTGCTAAGTCTTGAGTTTTCCAGGACTGCCAGGAACCTGGTCCAAGTCTACCTGATTCTAGGGTTCAAGACTAGAAAGCTACTGTTGCCACTCACAAAGACTACCAAAACCCTTGTGTGGTTAAGTGATCATCAGTGTCAGTGGGGATGCTCACCTGAATTTAGTTAGGATGGTTCTGGGCATGGAAGACCCACTTAGGGAGGACTGTTGTTGGAACGATGCACAGGAGAATGGGAGGGAAGGATTTCAGCTGATTCTTCTTTGAGGAGCTTTGGCTATTCTTTGGAGGAGCTCCAGTCCTCGCCTTCACCTCAAGTGTAATCTCCTGGCTTTCAGCACAGATTCTTCAGCTTCCAGCACCAGCCTTTCAGCCTGCTGGTGCAGATTCTTTAGCTTCTAGCACTGACCCTACGATCTCCAGCGCAGACCACTCAGTCTTCCAACTCAGACCGTTCAGCCTCCTGATGCAGATTCACAAGTGACATCTCCAGGTCTTTGACTGGATCCTTCAGATCTCTAGCAAACAGACAGATCTTTTGCACTCATCTACATTTGACTCTGTGGGCAGCCACTGTAGGCCCCTGTGTCCTGCATTAAATCTGACTCAGAGCATGTGCAGTCTTTTGAGGAGCCTGCCCAGTCCTACAAGCTCCTGTAAGCACTAGTTCACCCTTCCTCAGTCACAGGAATTTGTTTCACCCTTCCTCAGTCACAGGAATATTTTGTTATCTGCCACTTCTTTGTCTCTTCTAATTGGTTCATCTCTCAGGTAGAGAAAGCAAAGGCATTATTCGCTGGGCCTCCTTAAACTCTAAAATCTGTTTGAAACTGGAGCAAAAGAAACAGAAGTTGACTTTGGAGGACAAAATAATAATAAAATATTTGGGACATTGGAGCAGAGGTGGGAGGATCAAAACTGCATAGATTTGGTTTTCTTTGACGTGTCACTGAAGCCTCTGGCAACTGCATTCACAGATAAGTACCTATTTTGTACAACTTTACTGGGTTTAAGAAAATTCATTCAGGCCTTAAGTAAAAGTACAAGATGTCCTGATCTTAGCATACCAGTTTCCCTGACTGTCAGTTACTAGCAGAGATGCAGGACTTAGAATGCATATAGTTGTTGTTTAACAACAAAACTACACAGGCATCAGACTTAGCAAACAAATGCAGCTTGAGGGGTTGGAGAGCCTAAGTAGATACAGGAGTGCTAAATGGCAATTGGAAGCAAAAGACTTAATTATGAACAAAATGTTTCTATGTCAGGCTTTTTAGGTATTTGAAGGTCATGTAAACTATCTATCTACTACTTTCACTTGGGTTGTTACTGTTGTATTTCGCTAATTGGATCAAATCTTTTTTTAATTTCTATTTTCATTAGTACATGTTTGCAGTACATAATGATCACATCCATCATGGGGAGTTGGCACATGTGTATAACACATCATAATTTCTTTAACATCCTCTACTCTCTCCTCTCTCCCCCCTCTACCTCTCTTGATTCTCTTCCCATTTGCAAATGTTCTATCTCCTTTTTTCCTATTTTATTCCTTTTATTCCTTTACATTAAAAATTCAAAGTATAAAAAAAGGAACAAAGTAGATTAAATCTCATATTACAACTGTTTTATAGGAACTACAGAAAATGTGGTGTGGCATTTTAACTTTAAATTGTTACTGTGAGGCTTAGGTAGGCAGTGGGCTAGGTTTACCCAAATTTGGTTGTTTTATGTCTTTCTGAACTTCAGTCATGAAAAATAGGAAATATTAGAGTTGCTAAGCTTGAATTGTCCATGAGGTCTTAGAAGTCTATCCCTAATATTGTCTCTAGTCAGCTCTGGACTTGTTACTTAGATATTTTTTGGAATGGCTTAAAAAGTTTGCAAGCCCAGGTTGTGTTGTATCTTTTCCTTAGTAAATTACTAGAAAGGAAAATGATTTTTAGTATGGAGACACATGCTACCTTCTTGAGCTCAGGGAAATACTGCAAAGAAAAAAGTGACTTCCAAGGTGTGTGTTTGGAACATTCTGCCTCTGAGAATCAAATTTTCTCAGGAATGAAGGAGACATTGAGAATGGATTTAACACATTGGTCCAGTATTATTCTCAGAAAAGGAGTAGTGGAAGCATGGAAATAAATCAAGAAAGACAGATTGATTAAACCGGAGGAAGAAAGAAACTTCCTCAAGGGAAACGGTAAGATCTAAGGAAATGGATTATGTGGATATTAAAGGAAATATGAGTTCTTGAAGGCCAGAACAGATCAAAATGAGGAGCATATTATTGTAAACAATAATATTATACTAAATAATAATAAAAGAGCATACTATCAGGTGTTAGGAGAATAAAATGAGTTAATGTATAAAAAGTCAAGGGACTTTTTATACATTAAAAAGGACCTGCACTTGGGGGTGCTCTGTGTTGCTTATTGTCACTGTCCTTGCTGTTTATTGTCATCATTGCTTTTGTTGTTAAGCACTGTCATTGACCCCCCCAACTCCACCTTTCTAGTACAAGATGATTAATACAGTATCAAATATGCATTTATTCACGTAGTTCTCTTGGTTTTAGGTAATATAGGGGTAACACTAACTAAAACATAAATTCAAGTCTTAAATCCCAATATCTGTGAATGTAACCACCTTCAGAAATAGGGTCTCTGCAGATGTTAAGACAAATTCATATTGGATTGTTGTGGGCCCTAAATCCAATGACTATGTGCTCATGGAAAGAAGAGGACACACTGAAATATGTACACAATAAAGAAGGTCAGATGAAGACATGGAGATTGGAGTGACACTTCAGCAAGCCAAGAACAAAGGTTTGCCAGGAGCTACGAGAAGTTAATGCAATGTCATATTCTTCCCTGGAAATTTTGGAGGGAAAATAGCCTTACCAAGACCATGATCTTAGATATTTATCCTCCAGAATTAGGAAAGAGAAAAATTTATGTTGTCTTAAGTCATTTATTTTGTAGTATTTCCCTGTGGCAGCCCTAGAAAAGCAATACAGGTAAAATCAATCCCTATTTTCACTGCAACTTTCTTGTACTCTGTCTCATGAATGCTAGTAATTCTCTTTTTTTTTATTTAAAGCATAGGTTTTATTGTGTGGAACATACTAATAATACTAATCGTTCTTTTTCACTAACCATTAACCAGATGGCATGATTATTTATAATAGCTCTCTCAATGCAGTTCTCTCACTTTTAAGAGTTATCAAAATGGTCCTAAAATACAGCACTAGTTTTTCTGAATGTATCTTAGTGATGGTGTTAAGTGCTTTATTTTGCCTTTTTGGTGTTTATTCACTGATATTTCAATGAAAGGTTAAAAAATATGGTCTAGGTGTTCTTAAACCAAATCTCTATAAATCTTAAATCTAACATGTAGTTATTTAAGAAAAAAATTTTATTGAAAACTTAATCTTCCAGACCAACAAAGGAGATGTAAAGTCTGCAGTGCAGAGAAAGACCAGACTGAAAGTACAGCACTTTAAAACTGGTTGCACTCTAAATGATGATCCTGAACCATTAATGTAAAATGAATACTAAAATTATTACCTCCATTCTAATGTCCTAAGAGTATCAAAGATAAATGCCAGAAATGGGCATAGCTGAGCACATCTTATCTTAAGACTCAGGTTTTTAAACACCAGTCCTTTAAGGTTAAGGAAGAAATATGTAAAAAGAGGCTAATTTCATGGTGTTGTTCTAAACTACCTACTGCAAGTATAAATAATATCAGTCAACTCTCTGAAAGATTAAAAATAATATTACTCTCACATAATTTCCTTTTCCTTCCTTCCAGATGTGGGTTACAGCACTATTTTTATTTTGTCAAGCAATCTTATAACTAGCTCTAATCTACATATAAATGCATTTAATATTATAGCAGATACTATCAAATATTCCTCCCTCCTCCTTCTACTTCAAAGAGATTCATTTTTTCCAATTTCTAGCCTTATTCTCATGACCATGTGCTTCGGGATAAGTCTGATGCCAGCACGTGAACCCTAATTAGCCTTCCACGATCCCATTCTCCTCACCAATCATTGGATAATATTGTAGGCATGTGATATAATTCTGGCCAGTGAGATGTGAGCATAAATTTATTGGAGGGATTCCAGGAAATATTTCTAATTTTTAAAAGGGAACACATGGAAAGAGTCTATTCTTCTGAATATTATTATATTTGGCTGTGAGACCTAGACTGTGGCAGCTACGTTAAAGACTGAGAATAAATCTGTTTTTTTGGTGGTAGAAGACCAGGAAGATTCAGAGAAACTGAGTCCACGATGTTCTCACTGGGTTCCTAAATTACAGAATAAGGGGATACATTGTTTCTGGAATTTATTGTTTTGTGAAGTAATATATATTATTATTTAAGTCATTCAGGGGTGAGTTTTTGTTTATTAATCCAATATTATCCTCAAAATTATCCCAATAGGCATACGAATTCACCAGTGCTCCTTTTTACTATATCACTTCCTTTTTAAAGTGTGTGTATCTGTGTTCATTTAATCTAGTTCTGGGGTGACTTGCAGTCAAGTTTTTATCTAGAGGGGAAGTTACATTAACTCCTATTATAACTGACTCACCTATTAATACATGTGCATGTATATACTGATAAATTTATGCATACACGCACACACACACAGGCATGCACACTTACCATATCTAGTTAGGCACTATTGTAAATGCTATGTATAGTTGTGAAGTAAACAGATAAAATTTCTATGGCCCTGTGAGTTTATAGTTGGACTGTGGTGAAAGGGAGCCAATAAAAATAAATAACATTATGTGGTATACAAGAAGGTGTTCATTACTATGACCAATAAATACATAAATAAATAGATTTATGCTAAATATTTTAGCATTTATTTAATAAGCAGAAGAGAAGGTAGGAAGAACCAGGGACAAGGCATGGGTTGCAATTTTTAGGAAGGTGGTAGGGTAAGACCTTATTGTTCTGTAGAATTCTCATCAGCACATTCCAGCTAATCACCTGGACAGCCTATAGGTTAACAACCTAACCATTTTGATGCTCTGTACATTAACAATTTAATCTACAGAAAACAAGTTGCATTAGGTGAAACTTGTTCGTTCAACTTTACATTAAAACATTCCTTGATACAAGAAGTTGGGTCCGTGGCTTCCTCCTTTGAAGACAACTTTAGAGGACATTATTTAAGCAATATGTAATTAATCATTATCTGGAACACTGTGCCCATCAAACTTGGAAGAATCAACATAGCCTCCTAAGAAAGTAATTAAAGGATGTTTGGGAAAGACAAATTTCATGCTTTGAAGGTTAAGCCCATGCCTTGCAGGTCTCTACCCTTCCATTGAAGTACTACTTCAGGTAGCGGCAGTCCAATGGCAAAAAAAAGAACCCAATATGTACTACCTTTGTCCACTTGGTTATTCAGTCTTCAAAAAAAAAAATAAATAAACTTACTATTTACTGAGGATAAGATAAAATTAACTGATGAGTTAGCAAATTTAATACAGAATCTTCTGGATTTTTATAATGATTTAAAAATCTTTGAAAATTATTTCTCTTTCATATAATTGTACAGATTTTTCTCAATAAGTATTTAAAAAATCAACTAAGGAATTCATTTTCCTAAGAAACTATAACTCACATTTTACATTTGTGTTATTCACTTTCCATAAATTTAAAATAAATTATACAATTAAAATAACAAATATAACCCTTCTCCACTGTTGGTGGGAATATAGACTGGTGCAACCGCTGTGGAAATCAGTGTGGAGATTCCTCAGGGAACTAGGACTAGAGGTTCCATTTGACCCAGCTATTGCCCTTCTTGGTATCTTTCCAAAAGAATTAAAAGGATCATACCGCAGGGATATATGCACACCTATGTTTATAGCAGCACAGTTTGTAATAGCTAAATCATGGAAACAGCTCAAATGCCCATCAACCACAGAATGGATAAAGAAAATGTGTTTTTTTTTTATACAGTGGAATACTACTCTGCCATAAAGAACAATAAGCTTGAGATATTTCTAGGTAAATGGATGCATCTTGAGATTATACTCTTAAGTGAAATAAATCAGACACACATGTTAAATACCTCATTGTTTCTCTAGTGTGAGAAACTAAAAGTGTAATAAAAACTAAAATGTAACCAAGACACAGCATGTACAGGTACAAAATAACTGTGATGAATGTGATCATTATGTATACAATGTACCAATACATGTTCTTGGTTAAAAATAAAAAAAAAGACTAAAATGTATTATATTGGGAAAGGGAAGAAAATGTCCAAATGGGAAAGGAAACAAGGGAGGGGGAGGGAGAAAGGATCTTAAGGGACAAAAGAAATAAGAAATGGAACGAAAAAATGGGAACAAAGCTTTTATAAATAAGGAGGGAGGAGGGGGTGAAGGGAGGGGAAGGGGAATGGGAAAAAAAAAAAGAAGCAACAAGATATATTGTGTACAGGTACAAATCCCCTATGTTGAATGTTATCACTATGTACATCTAAAATGTAGCATTAAAATAAAATTTTAAAAAATAAAATAAAATCACAAATACAATTGATTTATACTAGTTCGTTAAAAAAACAAACTAGCAGACAAACAGAAAACAACATCTGCAAACATATCCAAAAAGTAGGACTGGGTGTTTTTCTTTAGAAAGGAGGGGAACTGTGTGGCTCTATCATACAAAAACTAAAACTTTGTCAGCACTGAATAAAATTTATGGTGAAATTCTCCTACTCTGTCACGATAGAGAAATATTTTAGCATTGTGTTCTTGTCTGTCCTGCTCGTCTGTGAGGAGGATGTGCTCCTGTTGTTAGGTAGGTGAAAATTATGGTTTATAGCAGGTGAGCAGAGAGACACCAGGATTCCTGTTAGCCAACTTGTCATCCACACAAGAGGGGGTTTAAATACAAGCAAAGTCAGGGAAAGTGAACAGATCTGAGATCCTCGAAGGACGTAACCAGTGATCAGGCTTAGGAAGCATTTTTAGAAGACTAGATGGAAATCAGGAAGCAGGCCATCAAAGGAAGACAACAGCAGGCTAAATAGAAAGTACATCAGCTCCTTACTTGGAAGACTGAAGCAGCAGTGGCCACCATTCAGTCTGACTTACTCTCTTCAGAGGAAGCCTGTCAAGAGGGAAGAAAACCCTGGAGGCAGCCGTTATGGCTTGTATCCAGATGTCTTGCAAAGCCTCATGCAGTCATAGGTGGGGCTTTTCAAAGGTGGCTGGATCTAGGATGTGTGCTGCTGGGATCAAGGATGTAATGCTGGGATTCGGGCTGCCCCTCCCTGGGTGTGAGTGCTACCCGCCCTAAGGGTGGGTAGCCTGGATAACATATAAGGGATAGAAACAGGGTCACTGCTTGTCACTTGTAGCTTGCTGCTCTCTGTCTGCCATGGACTGTTTCTCCTCTGCAATACCCCTCTGCTATGCCACCCTCCCTTGGAGCCACTCGACCATGGACTGAAATCTCTACAAACTGAGCCAAATAAACCTTTCCTCCTTTAACTTTGGGCATTGACTATTTTGTCTCAGCAACGAGAAAAGTAACTAAGACAGGAGCAAACATTCAGCTTCACAGATCTACTGAGTACTCTCTAGAGGAAAAGTGTATTACACACTGACATTTCCCCAAGTTAGATCAATGTAGTCTTTCACTCACGCCATGGGATTGGCAGCCCTGTACCACTGCCAAGGCAAGACTTCCCCTAAACTTAGTAAAGGTATTTGTCACCTGTAAAACACAGAGAAAACAATTTCTAATATTATTCTGCAGATATTTGCTTAAATTCAAAAATGTAAAGTGAATTACGGGGAAAAAAAATAAATTGACATTCTCAGGAGCCCAAAGTGTGAGGACACAGGGGTTGAGGAGGAGACTAAAGGGAAAAGTTAACATTTAACACAGTTTTCAGAATACTGAGAAACCTATAAATAATTTCTTAAGTGCTTGTATTTTAGATGTCTGCATCTAATCTTCCTGTAGCAGTCATAAACATGGTCACAAGTTCTTTCATCAAAAATCTAGAAGTAAGAGTCTATGTCCTATCTGTCTAGATCTGGGTAGGATGTGATTTCTTTGAAAAATAGAGTATGAAGGAAAAGATGCAATGTGACTTTTGAGGATAATCATAAAAGGCCATGCCACTTGTGCCTGGTTGCCTGGAGACCTCATGTGGCGCCCTATCCCAGCAGATGAAGAGGTCAGCCACTCCAAGTCCACTCTAAAGAGATGCTGCCCATGCCAGGCTCCAGCAGACACACCGGCCTTTGAAGTTTTGCAGCAGAGGCTCTGACATCACATTGGAGGCAAAGACATGCTTCCCCGCCGTGCCCTGTTTGAATTTCTGGCCCACAAAAGTGTGAGTCTATTTAAGTAGTTGGTTAATGCCACTAACTTTGGGGACAACAGGTGTGAGACTGACCCCCCAAAAAACAATAACAACAACAAAAAAAAAGAACCCAAAGATAACAGGAATATTCCTAAAATTCTTGAGTAGTTAAATAGTAGTTATTTATTTATGAACCCCCCAATATCCAAGCTGCACACACTCTCTATCCAACCATGAAATATTTATTATCTGCCTCTTTCCTTCTGAAAAGAAAGAAAAATACTATCTTTATTGAGTTTTCTCTATAACACTCTTGTTGCTATAGAAACTTTATAGGCTCCTAAGAGCAACCATTCCTTAGGAAAGTATACAGGGGCTGATCAAAAAACACAGTGTTTATTTGAATGAAAAATGTTATTACAGTAAAATGCAACTGCCAATTATCCCCCTCAGAATACTCTCCCTTGCTTCAAACATATTTATCCCATTATACTTGCCCTTTCTGAAGCAGTTCTGGAAGTCCTCATCATGGGTGTCTTTACGAGGTATGATCAAAAACATGATAAATGCTGCTGCAAAGTGCCATCCAACAGACAGGCAGGTTGTAAAAACATTACAGTGTGTCCTCATCCACTTTATTCACCAGATTTGGCACCGTGAAACATCTCAGTCTTCTCCAAAATCAAAATGATCATGAAAGGTAAATGTTTTGAATCACTTCGGGACATCAAGGCAGCCAAGACAGTCAACTAAAGACACTCACAAGGGAGGACTTCCAGAGTTGCTTCGGAAAGTGGCAATAGGCTGGGGATTTAGCTCAGTGGTTAGAATGCTTGCCTTGCAAGCACAAGGCCCTAAGTTCGATTCCTAGCACAAAAAAAAAAAAAAAGTGGCAATAGTGATGAAATAAGACTGTTCAAAGACCAAAGAGAGGGGGAGTATTTTAGTGGCAAGTGCCTTTTACTGTAATAATTTTTTAGTTTAAATATTCACCTTTTTAAAAGCATACTCTTATATAACCTATCCTTAAGGAATATGTTTTACTCAAAAAGCAAATGTTTGGGCCTTGCTATGGTACTAAAATATTAAATTAGGTGTTTGTATCACTCAAATCCCTAAATGATGGGAAGCAAGCACCACACTTTCGCTTTCATCTGACTGCCTTTGCCCTCGGCCCTGGCCTTTCTGCAGTCTTGTCCAGAGATGACCTCTCACCCCAACTTCTACAAGAGACATGCCCTGCACATATCCGTTGCTCAGATATCTGTGCCACAGGCCCTTCTTGCTATGAACCAAGTACATGGTATCTACAAACCTCAATACTAGTTGAAAAGTGGCTTCTACAATGAAAAACCACTTACAAATTATCTTATAATCCATGTTCCTCTGAGTCACGTCCAAATAATCTCACCTCCATAGATGAATTTTTAAAAGAAACCTGGACTTTTAAATTTAAATCCAATATAGGTGAGCCAAGGCCCAGACAACTCCATGATTTTCTCTTCCTATTTTATATGTCTAAAAGAAATATTTTGAAAGTAAAATGAAGATATTTTGGCCAATTTAAAAACCTATACATGGGAGTACGTATTCCTAAGGTTTATTCAGAACTGCCAGATGTCGAAAATTTGTGCTCCAATTTAAAAGTTGTTGATTGCTTTCTACAATCTTTCAGCACCTTGGAGTCCTCTGTAAAATCCTCTCCATCTCAGGAGCTGACAAGGGATGAAGGAGGGAGACATGCAGACTATTTCAGCTTGGATTGTTCACTCATCATTTCTCTTCATGGTCTACAGGCAAGAATTTATTTCATGGCTCTACCTTAATACAATCTCTGTCACAATTCTTCATAATTGGAAGAGTTTGACTACAGCAGAGAGTGCTATGGTGTAATGTAGCCTAGAATCATTAATGTGTGCAGTAAATAAAGTAATGCTTCCCTCCGAAATATGCATGCTAAATCCCAAACCCATGAGTTTAACCTTTTATGGCAAAAGGGACTTTGCATAAGTAATGAAGGATTTTTTGTTTTTGTTTTTTGTATTTTTGGTTTTGGTGCTGGGGATTGAACTCAGGGCTTCGTGCTTGCTAGGCAAGTTCTCTAACCACCAAGCTAAATCCCCAGCCCTAGTAATTAAGGATTTTGAGACTTCTTAAAATTTCTTCTTCACTTCCTGCATGGTTATTTCCATAGCACTGATTAGGAAACTCACTACCTGAAAATCTTACACATTACTTTAAGATATAGTCTGATTTGGTGGGAGAATACCAAGTAACATTTGATGTAGAGATCATTGGCATCTCAATAATTTATTTCCATTCTCTGCTAAAAATGCAGTATTTTACCTGAACAACTATAATGTGGCATTTAAACCTTCTCATTTACTAACCTCCAATCTAACAAATAATATTTAAAGTAAAACTCTCAACATGTGCTATTCGTAGCTCATTTAGAAATGATGCTGGTTAGTATTGCCAGAGTTATATGCCCATTAATGATTAAGCTTGTTTCCTTAAGTTCATTAGAAAGTATATTATGAAAACTGAAAAGAGGTTTCAGTTTATTAGGTGATTATAATATACAAAGCCCTTAAATAAAAGTTTGGATATTAGAAACCAATTCAGGTTCTAAAGGTCGGGTCTTTCCTATATGTCTCTGTTATGTGCTTAGGTTTTTTTTTTTCATTAGTTACAGCAATAAATTCTCAAGGGGATAAGCATTTTATACATTATATATTTATAATAATTTCTTAAGAACAGAGGAACTTGGTGAGACAATATGAATTATGCAAAAATATAAATTTGTTTAAATACCATAAAGCATCAGCAAATTAAGTCTGTTTGTTCCATTTCCTCCTGTATCTACATACAAAATTATTACCATTAATTACCAAGGCAAGCAAAGTTTCAGAATCATAGGAATAAGATTAGTAAGTAGTTAAGGATGGAGATATAGCTCAAGTGGTAGACCTAGCAAGCACAAGGCCCTGAGTTTGATGTCCAGCACACACACAAAAAAAAAGATTAGTAACTAAGAGTTTTCACAGAAATGACTTTGAGACTCATAGGCAAGATAGTTTATTTTGAAAACACTTAAATTTGGATCTTTTTCCAGTTTCCAATACAGCAAATAATTAACCTCCTCATATTTGTAGTCCTCACTATAAGTTTTCAGAAAAAGATCTAAAATTTAGAAAGATAGTACCAAATATCTAAGTGTTCAGATTGTTTTGCTTTGCATGAGAAGAAAAGGAAACTACGTGGTAATACTTTCTTATTTGTTTATTCAACAGAAATTTCCTAAATATTTAATATGCTGTAATGCTAAGGATTCAGAAATGAACAAAAATTCCTTTCACTATAGAGCTCTTAATAGCAGAGGTAAGAAATGAAGAGGACCTGAGACTGAGGCTCATAGGAATCACTCCTTCTGACATCAGGCTAAAGCTTTAGTCTGGACTTCAAGTTCCTCAGCCTATATTGTAAGTCTTCCCTGAAAGAATCTCTCATGATCCCCACAATGTGGTCATCTGTGTATTCCATGATAGACTACATTCCTATGATCAGGATACTGTTTGCTATCGCCAATGAGCAAATTATACACAAATTTCCAGGCATAACTCAAATTTCAATTTTGCCATTTAATCTCCCTGATTGGGTTTTCTTGCTCACCCACAAGCCTTTTTTTATGTCAATAATCAGGCAGGATTCATGCTGAGTTTCCAGTATGAAGAAGGTACTTCACAAACTATGTATAATTTAATTGCATATTTAGTCAATCCCATAATGAAAATGCCTCCACTTTATAGATTCGGAGACTTTCTCATCTCTGTCAAAGAGACTTGAATTTTAATGGAGGTAAATTTCCCTAAACTAGAGCTACAACTCAACTCCAGATATTAGAATTTAAAATCAGTGCTCTCAACCACATCACACTGACCTAAAAATATTTTTTAATTTTTTGCCAGATTGTAAATTATTTTGTCAAGAATCCCCCTTAAATCTTAATATCCGAAATCAATGTTTTAACCATAGTCGACTACAATATAAAAATTGTCTCATTTAAGATAATTGTGACAATATTAAGGATGAAATATAATAAATAGTTTCTCCCCGCATGGTACATAAAATAACATTTAGAAGAAGTCAAGAAGAAAATTACAGTAGGCTGTAGAAGTGAGGAAAAACCCGAGAATGGAAGCATGAGTAGAATTTAAATTGTTTGTATAAAAAGGTTAAAGCTTCCAAATATGGGGCAAGTTAAGAGCAAAGGTTTTGAGGTGAGAATACACAAGATTTTCCATGAAAAAACAATTGGAAGAGTCTGAAATACAGTGGAGATAGTCTAGAATCATTAGTGAATGTAGTGAAGAGAATTATGTCCCCACCAGAGACATCCATGTCTAATCCTAAAAGCTGTGAATGTTACCTTAAATGGCAAAGAGCCCCTGCAGAAGTAAAGGATTTTGACAGGGGGATTTTGTCCTCTCTTTTCTAGGTGGGCACAATATAATCACAAGGGTCCTTATGAAAGAAAATTAGGTGATCTGCGTGAGCAAAAAGTGACAGAAGCAAGAAGTTAGAGTGTTACAAAGAAAGAGCCATGGGTAAAGAAATGCAGGCAGCCTCTAAAAGCTGAAAAGTTGCTATCTATGTTATGGTGTGAGAGGTATAACTGAGAAATGAACCATTTATGTGGAATAGTAAGTGGAAAGGAAAACTATGAGTTAAGTGCTGCATACATTGAGGTTAGTTTGTTGAGATCATATTATTACACACTAAAAGAAGCAACAAGAAGAGTAGAAGTACAACCAACTAATTGTAAGGGCCATGAAAGTAGCAGTAAAGTCCTTTTTAAGTACCCACAGACTCAGAAGCAGCATGCTCTATCCAATAGATGAGGACATGAATATTGATGGGGAAAATACCTGATCGTGCTACTCAATGTATTGAGACACTTCTGATTTGAAAAACAGTATTTTTGGGGAAAATGTTTCTCTCTCTTAAATGATATCACATCCTTCTCTTTCCAACTTTGTATTTCGATTCCAAACTCCATATATCTCTATGCAGCTTTAATGGGGAGGATTACCAATTTTAATGCCTTCCTTCAGGTCTTGATATACCTGCTAAACTGTGTCTTGGCCCATTTGGTTACTAGGTGTCCCGCACTTGTCTCTGCTGAATTGAGACTGTCTTATGTGCCCATGTGAGCTTGCAGGCGTCAGGGTCCCAGGCTACAAGGTGGCACCGCTTTCTCATCTTTATCAAAGGCCTCTTGTATTACCTTCAAGCACATTCCCAGTTGCTTTCTCTACATTGCTCTGAAATATGCCAGATCCAGTGAAGTTGTCATTAAGTCCAATTGCTAGTCTATTTGTCTTTGTCTTTGTTACCCCACATTCACCACTTCAGCATCATAACAGACATGGTAATGCTCAGTACACTCATCTCCAACACAGGAGGAGAGTCAAGTTGTCAGAGGCCAAAGTCCATAGAAGGAGCACACTTCACAAGGAGATAAACAGAAAAAGCAACAAAATTCAAAAGATCAAGGAGAATACAGATCCAAAAGGGGATCATGTTCAGACAAGCACACAGTAACTACTAACATTTGGTAGGTCAGATAGAGGAGTAGAATCTATATTGGGGCCCAGGTAGCAGCCAATTAAGGATTTTTAATAGAATATTATTTTCTTAGTTTTTTTCCTGTGCTAGAAATCTGAGCAAACTAGAGTGTGTGTGTGTGTGTGTGTGTGTGTGTGTCTGTGTAAAGAGACTATTTTCATTATCACTATGTAATATTATTTACTATGACTTTCTATGTTTATCCATAAATAACAAAACTGGCATATAGGTACTGTCCTAAAATAAATTTGTGTTTGTATAAAATTCATTCTCAATCAAAATAGTGATTTTCTGTTAGTGTTACATAATTCTATATTTAAAACACACCAAAGTTATTGTGATTTCAGCAGATGGTCATTGTAGTTCTTACCATAAAATTCTAAGACTGGAAGAACTTCATATTGTTCTAGTGAGCATACAAAATATAAGAAACAGCTCTTCTATTGTCTCAAGAATTGTTAAGCTATAAGTAAGGGACAAAGGTCAACTTCAAATGAAACTATTATAAAAACATTGTATCAATTGCAAAGGAAATTAATGAGGAAGTAGATCATATGCCACATAGGTCCAAAATGCATTTCAGTAGAGACACAAAGAATGGTGTTTTATACTTCAATTACTTTATTAGTCGCTATGAAATTGACTAGTAATTACATTCTTTCTGTTAAATATTTCATCATAAAAAGATTTTCAATAGGGGATAGAGGTTTTGCTCAGTGGCAGAGCACTTGTCTAGCATGTGCAAAGCCCTGGGTTTGATCACCAGCACCATAAAATAAACAAACAAAAATAAAACATATATGTATTCAATAAAGCAGATAGATTACTTCTCTGTATAATGTGTATAGAAACATCTTAATAGGATTTTTTATATGGCTATTAAATTGGCTCAACCAGAAAACTGTCTGAAAAGCAGAGCAATCAAGAGGGCAAACACTTAACTAAAAAGATTCATGACTTCTAGATGAAACTGTAGGCAAAATATTTAAGTTTTCTGAACTTCAATTTCTTAGTCTATAAAACTTATGCGAGCAATACAAAGATTTAAGATAGCGATGACATAACACATATGCTAGCCCAAGATATGGGACATAAATCTTAAGTAATAATATGCTATCCTATTATCATCGGATCTACAAAAATATAAAACATGAAATAAAGCTTAGTCATGGAATAAAGTATGAGCCAAAGGGAACTAGATTCCTTTGCAATCACTTTCTCTCAACACAATGTAATCATTTCAGCATGTCATTCTGGTGAAATATGCTCTGACTACATAGAGTATCAGTGAAGTACTTGTATCAGGTTTTACAAAAATGAAAATTGAAATTGTATAGTCCATTCTTTTCTCATTTATTTAAAGCACATCTTCCTGCTCTGTTGATAATAGGATTGTCATCTTTACTTCTTTTACCAAAGCTGCAGAAAGCCCACCTGCAAGTCTAACCAGGGCATGATGCTTTCTGGAGAGATCACCCCAGACACAGAGGAAAAACTCACTACCAAATCAGGCCAAAAAAGAACTAAGATTTAGTTCATTAACCTGATTATGCTTCCAAAAAAAAGGGCCAAAATTTCTCAGATTCTTTAAGAATGAAAAGAAATAATAAAAGACCCATGACAGCTGATGAGGGCATGCTTTGCTGTAAGGTTGGCTCATGGTTTTCCCCACAAAGTGCCACACACATCCTGGGAAACTACATTTAATGCAGAATCCAGGATATAAGGGCACAGAGTTTTGCTGTTACAGTACTATTTTTAAAAGTAAAATAAAAATTTAATTTTAAGTACCTCTCATTGATGCCCCTGAATTTAAGCAGATAAATAATAATGAGTGATATAAATGAAAGTGAAATGGGAACATGAAAGAAGTCCAAAGGAGATTTAACAGCAACATTAGAAAAATGGCAGGCAACTGACTGCTCTTCTTTCCTGAAAAAATAATTGATTTGTGGGGAAAACAGTAATACAAAAGTTAGTCTTTTAAAAAGACTTCAATTTTAACAGATAGTGAATTGTTAATGGTTTCCTTCTATATTATCAGAGAAAAATCTGGAAAAGAATTCAAATGCATCTTTTCTATCCACCAAATAATATTCATGAGTCCGTTTTGTATATCAATGAAAGCTCTGAAATATTATGGATGGAAGCAGCTATTGAATCAATATTTTTACAAGATAATTTTTCTTTTCTGCTTTTTCCTTGTTTTCCTCAAATGAGAAGTCTATTCCATCAAAGCCCTACAAACTTCCCCATGGTTCAAATGATACTTGTACATAAAGCTATGATTTTTTTTCCCTTGAAATGAAGAGTGGTCTAATAATTAGCTTTGTTTGCTTGCCTGTTTGCTTGTTTTTATAAAACATGCTTGGGTGATTCTTTGTATTAAAACCATTTGAGTTCCCCCTTTCTTTTTAATTGTTTCCCTTTTCTATAGTTATTTTCATGTCTCTCTGTGTACAGCTGAAGTATTATAAATATTGTTGATATTAGATATGAGAGTGAGCTATACTTCCCCAAGCCACCTGCCAATAAGATTGAAGGAAAATTTAAACTTTTCTTCCTTAACTCTGCTGTACAACAAATACCTTTCAATATTCTTTTTTGGGAGTGGGTGCTGGGGCTAGAACTCAGGGCCTTGCACGTGCTAGGCAAGCGCTCTACCACTTGAGCTAAATCCCCAGCCCCTCAATATTCTTTTAATAATCAATTCTGTGTTATAAGAACTGTGGAAGCCTAAGTCGCCTGAACCTGTGACTATCGTTACACACACAGAATCAGAACTGGACTGGACCTGGGCCAGCATCCTGTCCCTGGCTCCCAACCTTGCAAGATATCTCAGCCACCAGGGGGAAGCATTAAAATATCACTGCTAAGCTCTCATACTGACTGAATCAGAATCTTCGGAGATTGGGCCTTTGAGGGCCAATCTTGGAATTGCACAAAGCTCCTCCGATCGTTTTCACATTTTTTAAATGATCGAGAGCCATATTTCTAATCCACAAGTCACTTTCAGCTAAAGTAACTGAAGCCCAGAGAGGTACAATCACCAGCCTACCTGCATAAAGTAAAAAATGGCAAGGTTAGAATTAGAGCACACTTTCAGCGCAACATCTTTGCAGTTGCAGGGACTGTGGGTTTTCAAAGGGTTTCCTAAGGAATATAGGAACAATTTATTTCTACTTTGATTTCAATACTTGCTACATAATTTGCATAATTCCATGCAAAATGAATATGTGGGGCCTTGTTTCCTAAATTATTAAAGATTTCACAAAGTTGACAGCAGAGCACAAAACCCTGCTGCACAGCACACAGACCCATGAAACCCACTCTGGTCCAGGTTTCGATGACATCCTGTGTTCAGCAACAATATGTTGCTTAAAGAATTCTACAATTATAAATTGAAAAACAGTGCAAAACAATCTTTGGTTTTGTTCTTAGTTTGTATGTTTGTTTGTTAATGTTTTTAATTGCAGGACTTCTCAAGAAACTTCAATAAGCTAATGTTTGTGCACCTGACTTCACTGTCCCTCACAGTCAGGTGCTTCATTTTGAGGCGTTATCCCAGAGAACAGAACACCAAGAAGAAAGAAATCAATGTGATGGTTAATTTTATGTGTCGGTTAATTTTATGTGTCAGCCTGACTAGACTAAGGATATCCAGATAGGTGATTAAATATTATCTCTGGGTATATCTGCAAAGGAGGTTCTAGAATAGATAAGCATTTGAATTGGCAGACAGAGCAAAAAGATCACTCTCACCAGTACGGGTGGGCATAATTCAATCTTTTGAGGGTCTAAATAGAAAAACTGGGGAAGGGATTAGCTCTCTTTTCTTGAACTGGGACACTTACCTGCTCTTGCCCACCAACAGCTGGCTCCTGGTTCTCAGGCCTTCAGATTCAGACTGGAACTTATACCATTTGCCACCCTGCCCTACCCTAGTTCTCTGGTCTTCTGGTTTGGCTTCAAACTACACCTGCTTTTATGGGCCTCCAGCTTCTTGCAGATGGCAAACAATGGGATTTTCTCAGATTCCATAAACCCATAATTGATAATCAGTCTCTTTCCATATGTGTGTGTGTGTGTGTGTGTGCGTGTATTATATATTATTGATTTTTCACCAAAGAACTCTGTGTAATATAGGACTGTTACAGAGCCAATCACTGCTAGAGGATACTGTGCTCCCTAAAATCCTCTGAAGGGCCACAGACACTGTCTACCAGTATTGCACACCACGACTGAGAAGTAGAAGAAGAGAGGTTTTATTCTCTGGGTTCTGTTACCAGCTGGCCAAGTGTAACCTTATAAAGGGTTAGCTCCTTGGTCTTTCCATATTGTACATGAGAGTGTCAGGAGAGAATTACTGCAGCCGAGGCTGGGCAATGCCTACATGAAGCTGGCTGAGCAGCAGAGGCAGAAGGGAAAAGAGGTTCACAAGAGTGATCCTCTGAGCTGGAGCTCAGCCAGGAGTATACCCAAAAATGACTTTAGCTAAAAGTCTTTACTTCCCAGAATACCTATTAATATCTTTCTAGACATATGTATCAAGCATGGAAACATGGGGCACAGTTTAAATAAGTAGAGGTACTATTATTAGAATTAGGTATTCTTTTCAAAACAAGAAAATCACACACTAAGAAGGCCAGTATCTGAAAGACCAAAGGAAAGGCTGAAACACAGAATGAAAGCCTGCATCCAGCCAAGAGGCAGACAGAAGCTCAAGGATATCGCCCTAGTAACTGTGCACTGTGCCAGCCTTCCTGAAATTCTTTAATGTATATTCATAAAGTTTTAACAAGGGCATAATATTTATACTAAATTAGACTTTTTAAAATGACTATTAGATAAAACAGAAAATGGCACTTTCTGCCTGAGAACTGGTAATAGTAAAGAGTCTTAAGTAAACCTGGAAACAGCTAAAAATTGCACAACGAGAAACCATTTCGTTGTTCAAAACAATTCTAAACATGTGCACTCTTAGTCTCTAAGACTGCTGGCAGCAATGTGCACAGGCATATTGTGAATAAACATCTTACTATATTTGTTTAGTTATGATAACAGATTCATAGAGCAATTTTAGCACTGAGAGGAAACCTCCCTAAATATGTTTGGTGTAGGAATTCCTACAGAAGTGATACAATACCATTAATGAAGAAAACAATGAAACGAAACAATTTTCACATGCCTAAGTCATAACATTTATTTTTACTTAGAAACTCTATATGTTCATTTCCCATCAATAATTTGCTATAAAAGTTCCTTCCACACATATCTCTACATCACTTTTCCTACTTTCCCTCCCAGTCAAGCAACACTTACTCAGTGTTTCTGATGTCCAGAGCCCTGAACATAAGAGCATGTCAAGATGTTTATATATTTTGCAGAGCAACAAAATCTCTGTCTTTCAAGGAGAATGTAATTGAAATATCATACTGACAAAATTTCCGGTGTTGAAGATAATATTTTTCATAAGTTTTTCAAAAACCATATTAATCTTAGGAGTAACTTAAATCATTTGAAAGAATGTTTTTATTGGGATTTTCAAAATCTAATTGTCTTGTTCTTAAATGTTTATTTGTAATTGGAAAACATGATTTTAAATATTTCATTTCCCATCTGTTTTAAAATGTGAACACCCACAAAGACTGTATGTTGCCAGTTTTCCTTATGTTCCTTTTTATTGTCACAATATATTTATACTTATTAATATGGGAATTTCATATAAAAACAGCTCAATATCATACATCTACAAAGCAAGCTACCTTTAAAACCACCATATAAGAGGAGGAATAAGACTGCTTATTCCACCTCTGTATTGCATTTAAATGCATTCTTAGATACATAATTTTGATTAAAAATCACCTCATATCAACAAAATTATTAAATTTAGGCCTCACATATGCAGGCAATATAAATTCTGTTCTTTATCCTTCATTATATGATAATGCTGAAATATGAAGAACACAGAATTCCAGGCTCCTCTGTGTGTGTGTGTTTGTGTGTGTGTCTATATTGTTGTGATCATTAATTGTGATACGTCAATTTGACTTGAGTAAGAACTGCTTAGGCTTAGCAGATTTGTAAAGCTCTCAGTGTGTCTGGATGATTGACATGAAGGCAGCGAACTGAGGAGGGAAGACTCACCCCAGATGTGACAGCTCCAACTAACAGGCTTGTAGACTGGGTAGAATCAAGAGGGAAAGAAGAGCTCCAGTCTTCAACATCGTCTTTGGACATTTGTCTCCAGTTTGTTGAGCCTTCCAGTGCAAATTCTTCAGTCTTCCAACAGAGACCCTTTGGCTTTCCTACATGAACTTGCACTGGACGCTGCAGTGAGCTCCAGGCCTTGGACCTTGGACTAGATCCTCTGGCCCTACAACACACAGAAGGCTATTTTGATTCTTCTATCCCTTATTCCACAGGCAGTCATTGTAAGCCTACCTAACCAATACAATTGTAAATTTTGTTTGCCTTATTTGTCATATAAAGAGAGAACAAAGAGAGTATGTTAGAACTCCCTCTCTCTGAGACTGGCTCACATTTTTTTTTTTTTTTTTTTGGTACCGGGGATTGAACTCAGGGCGTTGTGCTTGCAAGGCAAGCACTCTAACCACTGAGCTAAATCCCTGGCCCTGGCTCACATTTTTAAAGCCTACTTTTACTTAGTTTTAGTTTTTATTAGTGCCATAATAGTTACACAGAATAATGGTTTCATTTTAGCATATTTGCACTTGCATTTAGCATTCTCAACCTAGCAACTCAACTTTCTGAGTCACAGTTACCTGATCTGTAAAAAAAAGATCATAAGAACAAATAAGGCTGTGATACAAAATATCATCTTTAAGTGTTACAATCAAATATTGCCACTGTCGTTTTAAGATAGGCTTTCTTGGGGGAAGAGATGGTCTGAAAACCTTCCCACACTTTCCAGGTTAGAATGGCAGATTGAACACTTAAACGTTATTTCACTCCTCCAAATTCCATTAAAACTATGGTAATTACTGCCTATTCTCACTTATATGTAGAAGGTAAAAACTTGATCTGATAAAAGTAGATAATAGAATAATGATTACCAAAGGCTGGGAAGTGAGGAAGAGAATGATAATGGAGAGAGTGTGGTTAATGACTACAGGAGTGTAGTTAGGTAAGAGGAATAAATTCTAATGTTCTATAGCACAGTAGAGTAACTGATTGATAATAATTAATTCTATACTTTAAAATCACAAGTAGAGAAAATTATGAATGTTTCCAACCCAAAGAAATGATCATGTCTGAGGTAATGGATATGTTAATTAATCTGATAATTACTATATATACATATATACATATACATATATATATCATATCAGTATATGTATACTATATATATCATATATATGATATATATATCACCCCTTTAGTGTTTATATATGTACATATTGAAACATCACACTATACCCCATAAATATGTATAATTATTGTGTCAATTAAAAATAAAATATACATTTTAAAAGCTTTAATTAAATACTTAAAGAGAAAGGATCTGAAGACATAAGCAGAATGATGAGTACTAAGTACAGACTTATTAGGCAATTTCAAATGCACTGAATATTGACTGAAGAGCTAAGTACAGACCCTCCTGCCCTCTCTCCTACTTGGCTTCTAGAAATTCCAGTAGCCTGACACTAACTAGACAAGGAATATGACCACTCCCAAAGGAAATACCTAGGAGACTTCCCTTCAAAATGACCCACTCAAAGCATTTAAATTTGCAGTACTAAAGTAAAAATGCCACCTATGCATTTAGAACCACTAATCACCTTTTAATTTCTTCATTCTAAATTATGAACAAATAATTAAGGATAACCAAATATCTAAGCAAAGTCTCCAATATGGAGAGATCAAGAGAGCAACTTGACAAAAACAAATAAGAAGAAACAAAATATAGATGACAATCTTTAACATCCTCAGAAGATCTATTTCCAAAAACTTCTTTCGTTTTCTTCTTTGAGATGAGATCTCACTATGCTGCCTAGGTTGTTTCTGAATGCCTGAGTTCAAGTGATTCTCCTACCTTGGCCTCCACTACAAGCATATACCACCTTTCCCCCAGCCCAACAACGAATATCATTATTATTACCTAATCATCTTAATTCTTTTATGCAAAATGTTTTACTTTTTCAGGTTTGTAGTCTGTGTCATTGATGGATTATTTCTTTAGTTGTTACTTGCTTTTTAAGTGACTGCCATTTACTCTGAAGATCAGAACATTTAGTCATGTACAAAATTTGCTAGTTTACAAAGTTCCTGAAATGAGTATAGTTAGGGGTGCATGCAAGGAGGGTTGTGGGAACTTTCCTGGCATCCAAAAGGGAAAAGTTCAATGTTTGAATCCATAATTTTTTCTTTCAATTTCCATTCAAAGTAAACATGATTCGAGTACCACATAAATGGAAATAGGTAAATAAGCTCTAGCATGCCTTCATTCTGTCCTGTCAATGAATAAGACTTAGGGTCTTTCTGTTGATCTTTGAACTGAACTGAGTTCATATTAAAACCAATTAACTCTCAAATGAGAAGAAAAAATTAATAATTGGTTCTCTTTATATATCATTAATGTACTCATTTATTTCTTCTCTTCCCAGGCTTCAGCAGCAGCTTTTCTATTTCTTAGAAAGCTTGAAAAAGGCAAAAAAATACCTTAACATTCTTATGCTTAGTCAACGTTAGCTTTCTAAAAATCCATGTGGAAGGACTTTTGCAAATGGCTTGCTTCTTCTTCTGACTACTGAAGCTACAGGGACAATTAAATACTAAACATGAATATTTACCCAGCATTGGCATCACAAAAATTCTCCCTCCTTCTCCTAAAACAAATTCACACTCTCAATACTTTAACTCTGGGTTAGGAGGGGGTTTCATGTAACTAGCTATGCCAATTAACTTATATTATTTTTTAATGATCACCTACATATGAAATCACTGCTTTGGGGTAGTGTGAGTTTTCACTGGAGATAAACAAGGAAGGATACATTTCTAATGCTATAATTGATAAATAGAGATGTAAAGATCCACTATAATCACTACTCCTCAAAATTTCATTTGAATTTACTCATCTATAATATCCTTGAAGAAAATAACATTGATTTTTAAAAACAGAGCAGTGGCAACATTAATATAAGAATTTTCTATAAACCATCTGATCTTGGATTGATTATTAGCAGTGGCCTAATTACAGAATAAAGAGAAATTGTTTATTAGAAAGCAAATGATCTAGATGTTTAAGAATATAAGAATTACTGGTTTTGACGGTAGTATATAGTTGTGGTTAGAAAAATAAACATCAAAAAATTTGCCCCATAAGTTTATTCTGTTTGTGAGCGCTAAAGAAATATAATTAAAAGCCAAATCTTCTCATCCTCAAAATCCTCTCCATGAAAGTGGTAGAGGGGAAAAAAAAACTTTTATTTTTTGAATAAACAATAAACTGCAGTTTGATGTACATCAGAGGCAAATACCAAGAGGTTCCAAAGTCAGAAAGAAATCTCATGCTTTAAAACAGCCAAGCAGACACAATGCATCGCTTGTGTTCTCAAGACAACAACTAGAGGTCAAGTGAGGAATTGAGAGAACCACTTGTTACTCATAGAGCATCCTAGAATCACCTACTATCAAAATGATCATCTGTACTTAGTTGACTTTATCAAGAGAAGAAATAAACTTCTCACATCTGCAGGACAGGTGGCAGTTTCATAGGTTGAAGCAAGACATCCACATGGTTGAGGCTCTTCCTCTTCAACAGAGAACATGAGATAGATAGGGGCACTATCTTCCTAGAATCCAGGACCTAGAGGATTACAATTCAAAAAGAGAGCTCCCTAGACCTATAGAAAGATATTTCTAGATCATAAAGTTGACCAGAAAAAAAACTATCTGGCTTTAAAAGGCTATCTAAACATTTAAAAGTAAGAACATACTTATAGTTACAAGTTTTCTGAAGTAAATGCTCTTAAAAGAGAGAGAGAGTCGGGATATGGGACAAGTTTTTTCTCTCTTCTAAACAGAAAAAATTAAGTCTTTTTTTGTGCTTGAAAATGTAATGAAGTGCCAATTTCCTGCAATAGTTTACTATCATTAAGAGGTGAGGTTTTTTTCTATCAAAGAATAAATTACGACAATTAAAAATTTCTAATTGACTTTATTTTCTATTCTAGAATCAAACAACACTTCATTCTATAAAATAGAATGAGTTTTCCAATGAGCCACACAAAAGGGGTTGGCTTTATAGACAGAAAATGGCTGAAGAAAGCAAAATCCAGAAATTAAAAATACATCGGTCATATTGAACTTGCTTTCCTTACAAGGCAGGCACAGAAAGACAGAATAACAGAAAAATAAGATTGGTGAACATCAGGTTACTTGTAAGAAGACTAAGACAGAAGAAACTTCATTATCATGGCAATTGAAACTGGTCTGTTTGAGAAAATTGGTTGTTGTCTCTCTAATTCTGATTTTTCAGGCTACACGAAGGGCTCAGTTTTAGCTTCCTGACCTGGAACAACATAAATGAGTACATTTTGATTTTTAACCTGGTCTACTGGCGCCTACTGCAGGCACTTAGTCCAAACAAGAGTCCAGTGGACTCTTGTTGTTTTTTATTAGATTATAATTTAACATCCTCACCACATGTCTTCATCACTTCCCATTCAAAGTTTTGCAATGTTCATTTGCTTTGGGACTTTATGGTGCACGGTAAAATTCAGCAGCTGGCAGTTGCTAACAGACTGGGTAAAGGGTGAAGTGTTGGAAAGTCACACACGTAGTTAGAACCAGAGGCTGCACAGTGTTCCTTCCAAGTGGTGAGAAAGTATAATTAAAATCAAAATCCCATTCTGAATCAAGGAACCTCTCTGCAAATGTAGAAGGGAGAAAAAACAATTTTACTATTAAACAACTTTTCACAAGCAGGCCACTGATGACATTGCAAATACAAAAAAGACGTGTCTTTTACATAGCTAAGTGGATATAACTTATGGCATCCATGTTTTTCAAAATAAAATTGCTAAAGTTCTTATATCTTTATTATTTTGGAGGCAGGTGACAATTGAAGTTAGACTCATAATCTCCCAGAGACTGGAGATTGGGCATTATCTTCCACGACGATTATTTCAGACATATGACTGTTGAGTCTTTAAAAGAATATTCCTAAGTTGTGAGACTGACAAGAGGTTTATTTAGAATCTTACCTTCCACAAGAAGGCAAAGAGACTGAGCGTGGAGGACTACATAGTACACCTACAGAGGCTGGATATGCGCTTTTACAAAGAGCACTCTGCTTGGGGAAGAAGTGGTGAATTCTTGAGCATTTGTAGGATTTTGTGACTTGGAAAATGTGCATATCAAAGGGGACCCATGAAGACTTGGGAACATGGTACCTTTTCCCAAATGTCCTATATAACTTAAGATTCTCATCATCATTCCATGACCCTAGATAAGGTGAGGAAATGGTTTGTCCATCACTCAAATTGAATTTCTTCTGCCAGGAATGGGAAGAAAGTAATTCAAAGCAGCTATCTTATTTTTCAAAATCGCGAAATGTGACCTACTTCGGCTAAATGTAAAATTCAGACTTGCTATGTTTATTTCCTATTACACACCAGTTACTGTTTCATGTAAGCAAGACTGAGAAGAGCTTTACCATCAAGGAAATGATAATGTAGTAGGAAAATCACACCAGTATGCAGATGCTAATACCCAAGAAGGATAAGGTAGGGAAAGCAGTATAGGATTTATGGATAATGCCTGAAACCCACATCAAGGGTGTTGAGGAAGGTTTTCAGAGGTAGAAATTTATTTCATAAATTCCTGTATGTATTCCTACAGCAGGTCTTCAGTTATCTATCTCAAAGGGATGGCCTAATGGTAGTCTAAAAAATAACCTATATGTGTGAGCATGATCTTCTACTGAGAAATCTTTTTTTAAAATTAAGGTGTTATTTTACCTCTATTCGTAATTTAAGATAAAAGGGAGAATAAGCGATCACTGTATTTTTAAATTATTCAAACTTCTTAGTGGATAGTTTCTTAATAGCTTAGGGATATAATAGATATATGTCAGCACTTTACTGAATAAAGGGATATTTCCTGGAAAAGAATCTTGATGAAGGAGAATGCTTTTCTTTGTTTTTTGTTTTTTTTTAAGAATACCAGTAAATTCACTTAAATGTATTTAATTCATTAACTACAAGTTAGGTAAAGTCAGCGTTCTTAGCTTCCAGGACACTAAATATATAGTAAGTGGCAGATAACGGTAATTAGGATGTTCTTTAGCTGAGCTTTTTAAAGTTAAATATTAGTATGTGTTGAGAGTACACACCACACGGAAATTAATCCTTAAATTGGAAATTTAGGTATAATTGCAACTAATCATTTTAATTGTGTAATTGCCTTAGTCTGAATGGGCTGCTTGCTATGGCTGTTGTTGGTTGCTTTGTAATTAGATCTATGTGTTTTGAGGAACAAAATAATCCATCAAAACTGTATTATCCACACATAGAACTATTAAGCAATGAAGGAAAAGGCAATATAGGTCTATCTTAGTTACTTTTCTCATTGCTGAGACAAAATACCTGACACCCACATTAAAGGAGGAAAGGTTTATTAGACTCACAGTTTACAGAGGTTTCAGTCCACAGTCGGCTTGCTCCAAGGCAGGGCAGCATGGCAGAGGGCCATCGCAGAGAGGAAACAGTCCACATCAAGCAGGCAGGGGAGAGCACATTAGCCCTCTGTCAGTCTCTTACATTTTATGCAGGCTGTCCACTTTAGGGTGGGTGTAGCACTCACACCTTTAATCCTAGCCAGCACTATGCCAAACCAATCAGTGGTCTGATTTAGTAATCATAAACCCTTGATCCCAGAACCACAAACTCTGGATCTAGCCACCTCAAGCAACCCCCATAGCTGCATGAGGCTCTGAGGGGACATCTAAACAAAAGCTACAACAAGGTTCATGCAAATATGCTAAAATAGCAGTTTGTAGGTTGTAATGGTTCTCTCAAATCCCTAGGTTGGCTATTAGATTTTTATCTCATTCCAAATAAAAATAGCTTTACCTGCTTTTAGATTATAAGATAATAAATTTTCAATTTTAAAAATGTTCATACAATACAGAAATATGTAATGAATAAACATAAAAATCAACTTTAATATATTCATCTAGAAATAATCAATACTAATTTGTTTATATCTTTCAGATTTCATACTACCTACATAGATGATTTTTTCCATAAACTGGGGCATTTTTTAAAAAATAACCACTAATTTTATATATTCCTGACTTCTTACTACCTATACTTTTTTTTAACAAAAATATAATCATTTTTATAAAATGTCTTTCATCTCACTTGTTTTACTTCTTATATTATTAAAATGCTTTAGAATTTTTGTATATTTCTTCTCATCAGTGTATATACAGAATATATATCTATTCCTTATTTAACTTTCTATTTTTGGAGAATCATATTTTTGAAGTTTCCATATTTATTTTTTGCTATTATAAGAAATATTTTAGGAAAGATAACATTTTTATGCACTTTATTTAATTCATGAATTCCTACATTGGAATTTCTGGGCCAAGGATTATGTATAATTTAAAGGAGTTAGCTAAATACTTCCATATTTTTCTTCAAAGTAGTTATATCAATTTTTAGTCTCATCAACAGTATATGAAATAGACTATTTCCTGCTTTTCCTGATACTCTCATCAGCATCAGTTCTCCAAAATAGTTATGTCAATTATTCTATGCCAATTGTACCCTGATAAGACTAGAAAAAAGAAAACAACCTCAAACAAGGCAAGGCAAAATGTTTGCTTAGTTTGGTTAGTTACTTGATTATTAGAAAAGTTAAATATATTTCAAATTTTTACTGATATTATTTTCCTACTTGATTTGTGAGTTCCCTTTAGATATTAAAAATATTAACTCTTTGTAAATATAATTCCTAAATTTATATATTTTGATTTTGCTACAATTTCTCACCAGAAGTTTCAAATGTTTAAGTAGATTAATCTAGAAGTCTGGGCTTCATTTGTCAAGGTAGGATTCTGCAGCTGTGTTTCTGAAGTCACATAGTATTTTGATGTTTAAGTCAAGTCTTCTAAAGAGGTCTACCAGCTGTCCCCTGCAAAGCTCGCACCAGAACGGAGGTGGTTTTTTTGCCACATCACAAAGTTCTCACAGTTCCCACAGAATGTTATATACTTGTCTTTACAGACAGCTTGTATATTAAGTTGAATCATAAATTGAATTTATTTGACCATTTTTCACCTACAAAAAATGGCAACTTTGCATGGTTTAACTTAATAGGCAGAATCAGATACATATCAGAGATTTGGGAGTCTGAATCTCTAACAGCCTGCAAATAGAGTTAAATTTCTTAGAAGCAAAGTCCCTTGTAAAGAGAGTAAAACTCTTCCACAGAGGGAAAATTTAGACCTGTAGATGAAAAAGTCATCTAGCACTAACAAGAATAGAGACCACAACAGCTGCAAGCCTGGTAGACAATCCACTTATTTCTAGAGTGAGAATCAGGGTTCTAGAGGATACAATACAGGATTATAGATTACTGGTAGGCCAGCATCAGCTTCCTCATTATCCTGTTTCTCAGCTATACTCCAGGAAAAAAAGGAGACAGCAGAAAGCAATGTTAGTGCTACCATCAAAATAAGAAAGTGTATTTAAAACTAAAGAATTTGGAATATAGGAAATATGCGGGAGACGTGGCACACAAAGGAGCATAAATGGTCTTCACTGAGCACCTAAGGATGTTAGCTAAGGTGATGGCAAGAATCATTAGCTTCAATTTGCTTAGAAAGAGAAATTGGATACATCTGTGGAAACAACAGAACCCAGAGGGAAAGCTGTTCAGGAAAGCGAGGGTTGCAGGCCTATGATAGTAAGAGGTGGAGAGAGCACAGAATGGAAGAGAGTTCTGGCCTTCTCACCCAGTGTGAAGAGACACCATGAGAGCTGTGGGGAAGGTAAAGCTAAGGGCTGTGATAGGAAAGTTACTACTATCAATGAAGTGCCTACTTTTTAGAAAGAGTAGAGATATATTCCTAAATAGATAACACATGATTTAGCATTGATTTTGGAATGCAGAGATCAAAATAGGAGTCTGAGGGAAATGTGATAGGCTTTAAAAATTCATAAATAATGTTAAAAAAGAGATTGAAATTTTCTAAATTTTGATAAAAGCTGAGTGTTTTATGTAATATTCTCCAAAATGATGAAGCTGTTCATATGGATTGTAAGTTTTTCGAGGTAATAAAATTGTCATGATTAACCTTGTCGTGGGTGATTACTATTAGCTGACTTTGAAATTCACAAGAGACAAATTTTAGATAATTTAGATGGATTTAGGAGGCACTCTCACAAAGCCTAACCTAATAACATTTTCTCTTCATCTTCCATCTTTTCCTATCAGTGTTTGCCCCCCCTCCAAAATACTTTTTCTTTCAATTTTTAATGGATAAAATGCTCACTTGCCATTATTTGATACATATCATGTACCCAAGGCAGTCATGCTAGTTCATCATACTTAGCTCAATGCAAGTAAACAATCGTACTTTGGGTATTGCCTCTGCACAATATCAAAATGTGACAAGTGTGACTTTATAGAGCTTTGTGAACAGCAAAAGTACTTCAGGCAAGGTTGGTCCATCATGGGACACCCAGGTTAAACATCACCTCTGGGCATGTCTGCGAGGGGGGTTCCAGATGAGGACAGCTTTACATGGTGCTCGCTACAGTAGATTGCCTTCTCCAGTGTTGCTGAGCATCATGAAATCCATTAAGGGCCCAAAGTGAACAAAAAAGAAGAGGAAGGAAGAATTTGCCCCCACCTTCTGCTTGCCTGGTTGAGCGGAGACACCATTTTTTTCTACCCTGTTAATGGGGATTAATAGCACTGGCTCCCCTAGTTCTCAGGCCTTCAGTCTCTGATTGAAATTGCAACATGGCTTTTCTGAGTCTCTAGGTTGACAGCTTGGGAGACTTTCTGTCTCCATAATCATATAAGCCAATATTTTGTGAAAAAATTTATATATATACATACATATATATACACATACACATATATGTATGTATATATGTATGTGTGTGTGTGTGCGTATATACATATATATCTCCTATTGGTTCTCTTGTAAGCCCTAATATAAAGTCTGTCTAAATGCAAATTTCCTACCCTTGTGAGTCATGTATTCATTCAACGAATACTTATTGAGGACCTGGGAACTGGGAATGCAATAGTGAAAAAGTAAATTTCTGTCTTCAAAAAACATATATTCAGGTGAAATTCTATCATAAGCATGATATTGCATTGTATCCCAACCGAACATTCCTATCCCTACAACTTGAAATAAATGATGATCAGAATTTTCATTGGAAGCACCAAGAATTGGATGTTTTAGCAGTGTAAGCATTAGGCCTTGGTGGAGTTAGGTTTCATTTTGGTCTGGACATTTCTCATGTTTGTGATTACCTTACCTTATTTGGAATCCAAAGGGTAAAATTAGTAATAGCCTGTGTAATGAGATTTTTTTTCCTTCATGGGTTATTTTTCCTTCCCCTTGAGGCAAAGTAGTATAGACTATACTAATATTCAGAGCACGGAATACATTTTGGCTTGAAATTTATCATCGATCAGAGATTGTTTTTAAATGATTCAGAATGTCCTCACACAGAAATCCTTTGAGTTTTCTCATTGCTATCTCTAGCAATGATTAAAGATTGAAACAGTAAAGCCAAATGTAGTTAAATGCTCATTCCTCCACCTGGATGTGAAAGAAAATATAAATCAATGAAAAAGTAAACACTTCTCTTAAATTCTCATACAGATGCTTAAGGGGACTATTGCTCAGTAGACAGAGCATCAAGAAAACTGAGACCCAATCTAGGATGGAATTTTGAAACAGCTGCCCCATGAAAAACTACTTAACTAGAAATGAGGGTGCAAGAACGCAAGTAGGGCCCTACAGGATCCATTTATGTCCTGCCCACATCACCACTATCTATCCAGGAAAAAAAATTCAAGGTCGGGACAATCCCTAGACATAAAGAGCTAGTAGGCAGCTGTTGTTGTCCTTCTCCTCCTCCTCCTCCACCTCTGGAGTCCAGCAAAGTACATGTTTGTGGAAATGTGCACCCAGGTAAAAGACAAAGGCCGTCTATGAATTAAGGTAGCCTAGAAGTCATTCTGTAATATCTCACAAAGACCACCATTTAACCCATAAGTATATTGCAAAAATTTAATACAATAATTTAGTTTTACATGGTCAAACATGGCTTATGTTATAAAACAAAAATACTAAATGTTTTAAGAATATCAGGCCAGGCCCCACCTTTGGAGGTTAAGGCAGGAGGATCGCAGTTCAAGGCCAGCCTGGGCTACACAGTGAGACAGAGTCTCAAAAGAATGAGCAAGTGTAACAGCAAGGGGGTAAATGCTTGCTGTCGCCGTGCACGGACTTACTGTTTTAGGGCTCGATTCGCAGGGAAGGGGACAAGATACCACTCACAAAGATTAATTAAGATTTTTAATAACAATAAAGAAAGTAAGGGAAAAGGAAAAAATACTCTAGGAAAATCATACCACCAATCCCTCGTTTCTATCACTGGCAACCTGCAGCACAGGAGTAGTTCAAGCAGAGACCTTAACTTTTGCTAGAGAAGCAGCACCACGTGGGACGCGAGAAGAAGACAGCAGTCATGGAGGCGCCGCCAGCAGCAGCCCCCATCGAGGCACACAGGAAAAAGTATCATCAGCTCTGCGGAGCGAAAAACATCAGCTCTATGAGCGAAAACATCAGCTACGTGAGCGAAGAACATCATCAGCTACGTGAGTGAAAAACATCAGCTTCATAAGCAAAAACATCAGCCACACGAGCGAAAGAAATCATCAGCAACCTTGGCAGGCATGAGAAAGAGAGAGAAGAAGAGAGTGAAGGAGAGAGCAAGAGTGACAGTGAGAGCACACCTGGGTGCTGCAGCTAAAGTTATCTATGCTCTGACAAAGGAATGCTCCCCTCCAGGAAATGGGCGTGCACGACTTTACCTCAGGCATTCACCCTGCTCTGGCTAGGACCCAGGATGCCATCAAAATTCTTTGTTGATAGTAAAACTGTCCCTGCAAGGTTAGCCAGACCTTGGAAGAACAGGCGCACACTGGGAAGGTGAGACCTTTATCAGAACACAGGCATTTGAACCAACTCTCAATAACCATATAATGAATCTTACAGCAAGAGAGAGAGGGAGAGAGAGATAGAGAATTACTTAAATTATAGTTGATGCATTAAATGGAATTAGGATGGTGGGTTGGGGATTTAGCTCAAGTGGTAGAGTGCTTCCCTAGCAAGAACAAGTCCCTGAATTCGATCCCCAGCACTGCCCCTCAAAGATACATGGAACTAGGATGGCACATATATGATTTCTGGGTTGACATGTGGATCATGTTTGCTCATCACTCAAATCCTACTAGTCAAAGGGATAAAAGAACCACAAGGATCTCTAATCTACACTCTGGATATCAACCTCTCAATTATAAAGATTAGCTAAAACTAAAAAGAACAAAATAATTGAGTAGGAGGAATTGCCTTTTATACAGGTAAAAAAATAACACATCTTAATTAGGTAACCCCAACCTCTTTTCCATGTGTTAATAATAACCACCGCAATTCCTTACCTCTGGTGCAACAATTTCTCAAAGAATAAATACATGTTCAGGAATAAAATTACAATGATTACATTAATAATACAATCATAGTAGTAATTATGCTCTATTTATTTAGGAATATGAAAAGCAGTTTTGAAAGGAAATATTTTTAAACATCTCACATTGACTTCTGAAAGTGAATAAAGCATTTTAGAAGACATTTAATTGAGCAAAAAGGATCAAAGTTACTCCAACATAATGGCATTTTTTAACAACTATTTTAACAACCCAAGGATTTGATCTACATTGTTTCATTTAATGCTGTCCAAAACTTAAGTGGATACCTTTGCTCATCCTTATTATTTATAAGATATCCTCCTCTCATTTTTTACATCATCTTTTTTTGAAGTGAACCAAGAAAATTTCTTGTCAAGAATTTAACTGTGATAAAATCTGCTTTAGTTAAGGGCATTTTGGAGAGGACTGATTAAAAAACAAGGTAAAGGCATTTCGATCTATTCTTGCCAAACCAACCTTAAAATAATTTTTAAATGAAATTTAAAATATAATAAAGTATAATGTGTCTGAATAAGTTAGACACACTTCTTCCCAGAAGTCCTAGAAATCCCTCCATCAATGTTAACATTCTGTGTTTAAACAGCTGCTCTACTGTTGTAAAGACGCATAGACTCTAAATTAATTCCCAACTCTCCGAAAAGTTTATTTACATAGACCATCTCCCTCCATTTTAAATCAAGGATTTAACAGATACTCGTTTTGTAATTTCGCCGTTGATAGATTGCAAAAACCATATTGCTCTATTACATAAACAGCTTTATGTACAATAATGTTTACTTGGAAAAGTTTTAAATATATGAGATTTTTAGACGTTCCAAGGTCATAACCATTTCATTCCTAATTGGGTGGCTTCTGGGAAATTTCTAACAGATTCTTTAGAAGAGTTTATGTAAATTAAGAATTTCACAGAATCAGTAGTTTGGGGCACTGTGGAGTTTTCAGATCTGTTACATCACTTTCTCATTGATGGGACACAATACATTACATCTGCATTAAAAAGAGGAGACATTTATTTGGGCTCACTTTGTTAGTTTATAGTTGGCCAACTTCAAAGCAGGAAGAAGCTGGGTGGAGGAGAGCTGTTCACTCGATGGCAGTCAAGAAGCAGAGTCCAGGGAGGAGCTGAGAAGGGAGATAAACCCGTCCCAGTCATGTCTACAGTGACCCAAGTCTTCTGACTCCATCCCACCTCTCAACAGAAAGTCACCTATAACTCCTTCATAATCCAAGCAAATTTTGAAAGCCCCAAAATCACATGAGTCTTTGCAGGGACATCTAGATATAAAATATAATAAGCCCCAAGCAAATTCCTGGCTAGTCATTTCTGCAGATGCCCTTTGCTATCCCAAGCTTTCCAGAAACCTGTGTCCTCAAGACCTCAGGTTTGAAACCCATGCGGTAGCACACTTCTGTAATTTCATCATGTTGAAGCTGATGCCAAAGTATCAGAAGTTCAAGCCCCATCTAGGCAATTTACTGATTTAGTGAGACACTGTCTCAAAAAAAAAAAAAAATTGGTCATAATTTGCAGATGTAATTCAATGTGAAGGCCCTAGGTTCAATTTCCAGTACGGGAGAGAGCAGGGGAGATGCTAGGTTTAAAATGTGATTACAAAAGAAAGATACTGCAGGCAATGTTTTCTTCTGAGGCGGTTTATAATGAAAATTTTATACTTTAAGACAACAGGCAGAACAATATATGTGACTACATTTTTAAATTTTCTTCAAATGCCAGGCTTCATACTACTGGCCAAATTTCTTAAGAGTTTTTCTACCTCATTGCCATGTTCGTGCAATAGGAAAACCACAAGACCTCAGTGACTCCAATTAGAACTCACATATCACACCAATCTAAATCTCATTAACTTGTACCAGGAGTTCCCAAAATACAATTTCAATTTACTAAAATATAACATTAAAAGGAACATTTGGCATTTTTACTGCAAATGGGTGAAGGGCTATCAGTCTTACGGTTTTATGCCTTCTTTTGTCAACTTAGATGCAATTTTAAAAGGTTTACGAAGACAAGAAAACAAGAGAACTAGTCAATACTTAGAAATTCCCCAAAGGAAAAACAAATGGGTCTCTGCTTCTGCCAGCCTTTTTAACCCACAAACACACATGTCCCCAAACACAGAGGAACTTTATTTGATGGTATCAAAATAGGACATTTAAAAATATATAGTTGAAAAGGACTCAAAATCTAAGTGTTCTTCTTGATGCCCTTCTCTCTCACTATCAACATATCCTGTCAGGTTTTCCCAAACTTTCCCAGATCTTCCCTTTTCCTGCTGGTTCATAGCTACTGGGATTCTGTGCACAATTGCTGAAATAGGCTTTAAGCCTCTAGGTCATTTACAGCAAACCTTTTAGAGCTATGTTCTCTCAGTTCACCCCTCTGCTCAAAAGCCTCAGATTTCTCACTTTATTTAGAGTGAATGTCAAAACTACTTACAATACTTACAAGGCTCTGTGGAAATGGACCTTCTCACCTCCCAAACCATTTATGCTATTGCATGCTCCCTTGTTCACACCTTTCCACAAAACTGTTGAGTCCTACATCACGGCAACAGGGCTTTTGCTCTGGCTTTGTCCTCCACCAGAAACACTTTCAGGACAGATAGCGACATGACTAAGATCCTCAGTTCCTCAGGAACTCTATTAAGAGGCCATCAGGCTGATGAGGTTTATACTGACCTTCCTATTTAAAATTGAAACTAGACTCCACCTCACATCATCCCTTCCGGCCTCCTTTTCCTATCTACTATTTCCATGAAACTTACCTTCTAAGATCACATACAGTTGACTTATTATGTTTATTTTCAGTTTCTCTCAAAGGATTTTTGCATACATTATTTATGTATATATTGCACGTACCAAAACAGAAGTGACACATAATGGGCAGGAAATAAATATTTTTTGAATGATTAAGTGAGTGCCCAATAAAAATCACCATATATAAATTGCATTATTTATCATACCAATTTTACTATAAGGGAACAGACATAAATAGGTTAAATAAGTTGCCAAGTTCTCACAGCTAGAGATTACTAGAACAGAGATTTGTTTCCATTTCCCCTGATACATTTTTAAATCTCTTTGCTGTACTGACACAGTTATTTCTCCTTAACCACTGAGAAATCAAGCCAACAATAACCACAGCAACAACCAAAAAAGTGAGATTGGAATATTGAATAACAAAGCAAACAAACATGGCCCATATAACACTTAATCCTAACAGAGAATTCATACCGTTTTCAAGCATATAAAACATATTTGCAAAAGCAAACTATGTTAAAGACCACAAAGACTATTTAATATCAAACACTCAATGCAAAACATACTATTTTACTTCAAATGCAATTAAACTAGAAATCAATAAATTAAAGACAGTTTTTTAAAAGATAATATACAGAAAATATCTAAGAACAGTGCTTCTAAATAACTCACGGACTGGCACAATGGCATGTGCCTACTGTCCCACTCACTGGGGAAGAAGCTGAGGCAGGGAACAGCTTGAGTCAAGGAGCTTGAGGCCAGTCTGGGCGGGACAGTAAGATTCTGTCTCAAAAACAAGCCACCAAATAAATAGGAAGCTGAAAAGTAAAATAATTTATGGATTAAGAAATCATAATAGAAATTTGGGCCAGAATGAAATATAAAATCACTAGATATTTAAGTTTCTAATAGTTACATTTGCTTTTTATAGTGTGTGATATTTACATGAAGGTTAGAGAACAAGGAAGACTATAAATATATGAGATAACTATTTGTTCTCAAGAAGCTAGAAAGAGAATTTTTTTGTTTTATTTATTTATTTTTTACCAAGAACACGTATTGGTACATTGTATAAATAATGATCACATTCATCACGGTTATTTTGTACCATCTTGGTTTCCCCCCATTCCTTACCCCTCCCTTCTGTTCCCCCACCCTTCCCTATTCACAGCAAGTTTATTTACAATTCTCCATTTTTCCCCTTAGAAAGAGAATTTTTAGCAAACACAAAACTACCAAATGGATAATAAAGATTAGAGCACAAAATAATAACAATAATAATAAAAAGAAAACAGAAATGGTTTCCAAAACCTAAGGCTAATTCTTTGAAAGACTGCAATATAGACAAATCACTCACAACAGTGATCAAGAAAAGAAAAGAAATGGTAAAAAATAAGCAGTATCAGGAAAAAAACATGAAGTGTAATAGAAAGAATTAAGTTTTTTAAAGCATAAAAATAAAATACTGTACCAATAAATTTTAAAATGTGGACAAAATAGACAAAATGTGAAAAAAAACTAACACAGGAAAAAATATAAAACTTTAACATATTTCCAACCACTTAAAAAAGTAATCAGGGCCATAATTCCTAGATTACTATACAGATTTAATGCAATTCCAATGAAAATACCATTAACATACGTCACAGAACTAGAAAGGACAATCATGAAATTCATCTGGAACCAGAAGAGACCAAGAATAGCAAAAACAATCCTGGGCAACAGGAGCAAGGTAGGAGGCATCACAATCCCCGACCCGAAACTATACTATAAAGGTACGGTGATAAAAACAACTTCAAACACACTCAAATACCTCATCTTCAATAAAGGAGCCAAACACCCTCACTGGAAGAAAGATAGTCTCTTTAACAAAAGGTGTTGGAAAAATTGGCTTGCCACGTGCCGAAAACTAAAACTAGATACATGTCTCTCATCATGTACTAAACTAAAATCGAAATAGGGCAAAGATCTAAACATTAAAACAAACACTAAATCTACTGGAGAATAAAATAGGAAGAATTCTCAAAGACATACGGGTAGAAAAAAATTTATGAACAGAACCCAGAATGCACAGGAAACAATACAAAGAATCAGTCCTTGAGACCACACCCTATTAAAAGGCTTTTGCACAGCAAAAGAAATCACCAATAGAGCAGGGCAAAACCCCACAGAATGGGAAAAAATGTTGCCAGCTGTCTCTCAGACAAAGGTCTGACATCTAGAATATACAAAGAACTCAAAAACATCAAACCTCCCAAATTCAAAGACCCAGTACAAAAATGGGAATCTGAAATGAATAAACATTTCTGAGAAGAAGAAATAAAAATGGCAAATAAATACATGAAAAAGCATTCAACATTACTAGTCATTTGAGAGATGCAGATCAAAACAACATTAAGATTCCATCTCACTCCAGAAAGAACAATGATTATGAAAAGGTCAACCAATAACAAATGCTGGTGGGGCTGTGGGGAAAAAGAAACCCTCCTCCACTGTTGGTGGGAATGTAGATTGGTCCAGCCATTGTGGAAATCAGTATGGAGATTCCTCAAAAAACTACAACTAAAGGTTCCATTTGATCCAGCTATTCATCTACTGGGCATCTTCCCAGAAGAATTAAAATCATCATACCACAGCAATATATGCACAACCATGTTTATAGCAACATGATTTGTAATAGATAAGTCTTGGAAACAACCTAAATGCCCAGCAACTAATGAACAGCTAAAGAAGATGTGGTTTTTCTATGCAGTGGAGTACTACTCTGCCATAAAAAAGGATGAGCTAGAGATATTTGAAGGTAAATGGATGTACCTTGAGAACATACTCTTAAGTGAAATAAATCAGACACACATGAGTATACATCAAATTGTTTCTCTGATATGAGTAACCATAAGGGTAAATAAAGACAAAGAGGTATAATAAATATTATGTAAAATGAAGGTTATATTCAAAAGAGAGGAGAACTAGAATGGGGGAATGGGGAAAAGAAGGGAAAAAGGAAAGAAAGAGGAAAGGGAAAAAATGGGAAAATATAAATAAACCTGTGGTAAATAGGGAAGGGGGCAGCAGAAGGAAGGGCTGGGGACGAGGGGGGGAAAACCAAAATACATCATGTACAGGTACAAAATAACCATGATGAATGTGACCATTATGTATACAATGTACCAATACATGCTCTTGGGGAAAAAAAAAAAAACTAACCAGGGTTTTGAAATTTACCCATATTAATCAAAAGAAAAAAAAACTTGTTGTAACCAGGAATCATATAAATATATAAATACATATGCAAATATACAAAAAATAATATGAATATTCAAATTTTTAAAATTTATTACAGTAAAAGAGACAATGCCATTAATTCCCCTCAAAATACCACTCACATGAACATGCTTATCTCATCATTCTTGCTACTTCCTGAAGCAGTTTCTGAAGCAGTTCTGGAATCCTTTTTCATGAATGTCTTTATTGTGCTGTTATGGTTGGCTCCATGTCCTGAATTGGTTCACAACAATTATGGCAATTTATGTCAAATAAAAGTGTGGTGTGTCCTCATCCACCTTATTTACCAAATCTGGCACCATGAGACTTTTTGTTCTTCCTCAAAGTCAAAATGACCGTGAAAGGTGAATGTTTCGAATTGATTCAGGATATTGAGATAGCCATGACAGTACAACTGAAGACACTCATGAAAGAGGACTTCCAGAACTACTCCAGAAAGTGACAAGAACAATGGGATAAGTGTGTTCAAAGTAAGAGAGAGTATTTTGAGAGGGATTAATGGCAATGTGTCTTTCAATGTAATCATTTTTTTACTTTAAGTATTCACTATATGTTTTGATCACATCTTATATATATTCTTCAAAAATATCAACAATATCATGATCTCTAATAACAGTTTCCATGAACAGAAAATGAGAAAAACTTCCATAACTCATTTTATGATCTTTGTGCCAAATCTGTACAAGAACACAACAAAACAGGAAAATTTAAGGAAAAAAAAAAAAGGAAAACTAGAGGTCTATCTCATCTATGACCCAAAGTAGAAATATTCTAAATAAAATATTAGCAAGCCAAATCAAGAATTCTGTGTATTTAATATGTAATATATGAATAATCTAGGGATTTCCCAGAAGTTTCAGAAGATGGATTGCTTCATTAAATATAAAATTAAATTATTCTTCCTATACCTCAGCAACAATCAGAAGTACAATTCTAAAATACAACCAATAGAAATAAAATCTATACTTCACCTATTGGCAAATTAGATTATACTTTTAAATTATCCTAAAGGATATAAAATCATTACAAAGAAACTCATAAAAATTATAAGCAGTACAAATTTTATAAATAAATGATGTTATGCCTTGTTTATAAAGAAGAATCAGTATTGTAAAGATATAAATTCATATTGGTCTCTAACCTCAACACAATCACAATCAAAATTCTCCCAGAATGTGTTATGGAGTTTGATACACTAATTCCATAGCTCATATTATAATGCATTAAGTAAAAGTAAAAAGTCTGCATGGAGATGACAGACATCAATCATGGGAATGATGACGGTTTCATTATTACTACAGCAATTCATTCCTTAAGAAAAATCTTAGAAATCTAAGGAAAATATGGCAAAATGTTAACAAGTACCACAACTATCTCTATTTTATGGAAGACATTGAATTATAGGAATATTAAGTAATTGCCCAAGATCACAAAAATTCGACCACAGAGCTGAATTTGAAGCTGGTATAATGTCCATTATGCCATACAGCTCTTTCAGTATAAAGTTAAGAAAAAAACAAGAAAAGCAATAATATTGAAATTTTACATTGGCTGTATTTTTATCCTCACAACTATATAAAGGACATTTTATTAGATTCATTTACATTTACTGATGAGAATTTTAGATTTTGTGTGTGTGTGTGTGTGTGTGTGTGGGTGTGTGTGTGTGTGTGTGCTGGGGATCAAACTCAGGGCCTTGTGCTTGTAAGGCAAGCACTCTAACCACTGAGCTAAATCCCCAGCCCTGAGAATTTTAGATTTTTATGCAGTAAATTTCCTTAGAAAAGCTTAAATGCTCCATCCAAGATCAAATCTCCATAATCCAACTCCAAGACAAGAGTGTTTCATCTTCATATTACGTAGCTCTTGCACTTAGAGTCTAGTCATAGAAATAGAAAACAGAAGCAAGAATAGAGGTCAGCAAAGCATGAAATAGAACTTTCACAGCGCAGTGGCTCTCACCTTATTTGCTTGTCTCCTTAAACCATATCTTGTTTGTTGTAGAGATATGATGAAGCATGAAGCCCATGTCCAAGTGGCTGGGCAGTTTCACCAGGGGCTGTCTCTATACTCAGAAACAACAGTTATGGCTCTTAGCTATGCATTTGATGAAATGCAAATCGCCACAGTCTAGCTACTTATGAGGGTGTGTTACCTTCAATTCACAATATTCAGAAGCTCTGGTGAGAGGACTTGCTTCGCGAAGGGCTACCTGAAGGGGCAGCACTCTCTCAGTTCTCCTAATTATACAGAGTATGATCAAGCCCACAGTGGGTCAAACTGTCAGCAAAGTGACTGTACTCATGTATGGTTCTCCCTGGATAGCAGTTTTCACTGAAATTCAATCGTAAGTGATGCTTTCAAACTGTAGTAAGGAGTTTAAGAAGGCTAGAAAACTATGTTTTCTGTGATGGCAGAATCAAGGGTGTCCTTCAATATGAGATAACCAGTGTATATTCTTTGGTTTGTGTACTCTGTGCCAGGAACATAGTCCCACTGAGACTGAAGGTTGCTTACGTGAAACTCTAATAAATGATCCTATTCCTCTCATTGAGGAGACAGGCTTGAATTTGTAGCCCATCTGCAGTTCATGTGCTTACTTTACTCTCAACTCTTACTACTCACAATTCTGTCCCTTACAATTCCAAGAATTGAATTGTGTGTCAACTAAATTGATTTTACATAAACAGAATAGTACTATATGTTCAAACTAAATATTTCATCCTCATTTTCATCCTTTCAAACTACAAAAATACTATTATTAGAACTCTACTGAATCCAAATTATGACTCAAATTAAATGAATAAAGTTTACAACATCTGCCCCAGAATTTCCTCACAAATTTGAATTTTCCTCACTATGCACAGACCCATAAAACTTCAGCAGAAATTTGTGGTTTGTGTGTCTGAAAAAGAAAGAGTCAGGGAACATCAGAATTACTTTCAATTTATGGCAACTGTCTGACTGTGACTTGCTACCAAGTTAAAGCAACTGTTTATTAAAAGTGAGTTTTTTGCTAATAATTGCTTTGAATCTAATACACATGGAGACTTCAAATTAAAGTAGAAATTAGTGTTCAAAATACAATCTTCCTAGAAATACATGAGTCCCTATATGCTACAATAAAGTCACCCAAAGAGAAAACTAAAATTACTTGGAATACCACTTTAAAATTTTATTTGTTACAGAAGAGATAACATATGATTATATTACAAAGAATATTAATCTAACCTAAATTATATATTTAGCATCCCAATTCCATTGAACTTCAGCTAATTTCAAATTCAGGCTTACTTAGTATATTCAAGAGACTTGCTTTCTGTTCTCATACTACTTTCTATATCACTCCCCCCATAGAAGGCTACCAGCATATTCCACCCAGGAAAAAATATATTATAGAAAATAAAACCATGGCTCATTGTGATAAAAAATCAAAAGTACCAAGAAAATCCAAATATGTTTATATCTATCCATGGAATAAAACAATAACTTTTCTTTTTCTTTAGTCTCTTTGTTCATTTTTGTGTCTGTTTCTCATTTTGTTTTGAATTAATTCATGAGTAATTCAGTGTTTACTCTAAGTCCTAGATCACATCATTCAAACAAGCTGAATCCAGTTAGCTCTGGAAAAATTAGACTTTAGACTTTTGCAATATTTCTAACCTCAGAAGATTATCTGTGTTCATGGAGTCATAAATGACTCTATCCAGAGGGCTTAATTTTCATCTGTGCTTTGAACTTGTAGAGAAAGTACAGCCACATTTATCTATCATGTTTATGGGTGATTTTACCAGAGTGTTCTGTTTGGACCTTTTTGGTGTTAATCATCTGATAAAAACTCTTTGGGGGACATATTGTTGACTACCTATGCATTACCCTTATCATATTATCATATTATTTAGTTGATTCAGATCATCCCTCCACTCCCATATCCCATTAGGTTTTCTTGTTGCCAAGAATGAATAGTTCTTTAAGGAAACCTGGAAAACTTCTGATTGTGTGTCACCTTCCCCATAATTGTGCCAAGTAATTTTAGTTTTTCTTCAGTTTAAAATCACTTTTTTTCTCTTCTTACTTATCTTTTAAGGGAAATGGGGTGATAGAGTGATCCTTATAAAGCCATTTACCATTTACCCTTTTAATTGCAGTATATCTACTAAGAGGGGATTAAACTACTGCCAATTGGCCAAGAATTAAAATTCCACAGAGCTATGTAAAATAAAATGTGTATCCCATTGGTAGTAATAAATATATATCTAACTTATAAATCTCTACTTTAGGTGAAAAATACTAGTACTGACTTGCTGGGTTATGATTAAGGTCTTAGATCTGTTTTGGTTTTCACATAATTTCTAGATAACTTCTGAACTCATTACTTTCTTATTTGCAACTAAAAAGTCTCCCTAGGGCTATTTTCCCAGTGTGATCTCTTGCAAAATGGTGCAACAAATATTCCAGTGATAATAATAACCAGAGAAAAGTACAACCTACTTAAAAAAAAAAACCTAAATTTAAAAATGGTGAACTAGATACTTTAACACTTGCAAAGTTTACATACTTTTCACACTTCCTAAGTCACATTATCAACCACTGTTTTTTTCTCACTCCCCAAACTGGGAAACAAAGGTGGAAGAGTCAAAGAAGAAATAGTTCAAACTTCAGATTTATAGTTAAAGAAAATAATTTGAATAAAAATCTATGATAAACATTTAGCCAAAGTAGAAACACAAGGAAATCAGCCACCCTATTTAGTTATTAATAAGAATGAATAATATCTATGTAGACTAATCAGTAAAATCTGGCATGATCTATTCATTTGAAATGTGCTATACTGTATACAATATGATCTCATTTTATAAAATGAATAAACAAGTAAACAAAACCAAACATGATAAAGAGATATAAGTTTCTGTGAGCATGGAGAAAACACAAGCCAATAGTTAGCATTGGTTATCTCAGGCAGATGTAATTAAAAAGAAGAAAGTAGAGATAAAGTTTTCTTTCATATATCTACATTTCTTTGACTTTCAAAATTGATGTTAAAATCATAATTATTTCATAATTAAAACAGAAAACGAGGGGCAAAGACAATATACTACAGAGGACACACGCATCATATATAAAAGAATTTTCCATTTATTTCAACATACTCATTTTTAGTGCTAAGAATTGGGCATATATGTTAAATGTAGTAGACTTGGCTACAGTAGTAACAAAGCCACTTCAGTCTGGCTTAAATAAGGACATTTATTGGTACTCATAACCAGAAGTCCATCTGTGACGTGAGTCTCAGGAGTGACTTGATCCATGAACTCCAGCTCCATTTCCCTGAAATTCTGTTGGTTTTTCCCTCCTCTGTGCATTGCTTTCAGCCAACGTGACAGGGGGAAAAAAAAAAAGGCTATATTCTGGAACTTCTCTGAATGTATCACATATTCAGAAGAAGAAAGAATTGCTTTTAGGAAATATGAAAAAATGTTCAACATCACTGGTCATTCAAGAGATGCAAATTAAAACAACCCTGAGATTCCACCTCCCTCCACAAAGAATGGCTATTATCAACAAATCAGCCAATAACAAATGCTGGAGGGGCTGTGGAGAAAAAGGAACCCCCCTCCACTGTTGGTGGGAATGTAGACTGGTACAACCACTATGGAAATCAGTGTGGAGATTCCTCAGGAACTAGAACTAGAGATTCCATTTGACCCAGCTATTCCCCTTACTGGTATCTTCCCCAAAGAATTAAAAGCATCATACCACAGCGATATATGCACACCCATGTTTATAGCGGCACAGTTTGTAATAACTAAATCTTGGAAACAGCCCAAATGTCCATCAACAACAGAATGGATAAAGAAAATGTGCTTTTTTTTTATACAATGGAGTACTACTCTGCCATAAAGAATGATAAGTCTGAGAAATTTCTCTGTAAATGGATGCATCTTGAGACCATACTCTTAAGTGAAATAAATCAGATACACATGTTTAAATACAACATTATTTCTCTGGTGTGAGAAACTGAAAGTGTAAATAAAGACTAAAATGTATTATATTGGGAAAGAGAAGAAAATGTCCAAATGGGAAAGGGAACAGGGGAGGGGGAGGGGGAAAGGGACAGAGGGACAAGAGAAATAAGAAATGGAAGGAAAAAATGAAAATAAAGCTTTTGTAAATAAGGAGGGAGGAGGGGTGAAGGGAGGGGAGGGGAATGGGAAAAAATAAGCAACAAGATATATCATGTACAGGTACAAATCCCCTATGATGAATGTTATCACTATGTACATCTAAAATGTACCATTAAAATACAATTAAAAAAAAAAAAGAAACTCCCCCAGGAAACATAGTAAATGCCCTCAACAAATCTCACTGTGTGCCTCATTGGCCCAAGTTCTATCACAGTCTGAATCTTGATAAACTCATTGGCAGAGAGGAAGGATAATTCAGATCATTCAGTCTACTCAGAGTAAGGTGTGAGGATGGTCTCCTCTGAAAATCACGGGCTGAGTTGAAGAGGAAATGGGGTGAATATCTAAAGGAGGTTCTGTTAGAAAAGAAAAAGGAGCAAAGGAGCAATGGTGACTATGGTCAAACAAGTGAGAAACTCCCAATGGAGTTTACACTGTTGCAGAATGAAGTCATTCTGAAATTTTAAAAATTCTGATTGTGAAGAATGTATTAGAAAAAAAAGTGTAAAATGCTTTGCTTTAGGAACACATAGCAAAGGATTTATCACTGGGAAAAGCAAAGGATTTATTACAAGCAAAAGTGGAGATGTTTACAGAAGATCACCCTGAGGAATGCTTGAAATCAGAAAAGAGCAAAAGAACAGAACATATACAATCAGGAAGGTGAGCAAGCATCATATATTAAAAGAACTAAAAGTATCAATGGCCGGATCCTAAAGAAATTGATGCAAAAGTACATCTGCTATACATTAGAAAAACTCTTACAAATTGCCAATAAAGTGACAAACACCCAAAGAGAAAATGGGAAATGTAATTTGCAAATAAATAAATAGACAAGATGAACATATGGAATATTACTTGGTCTATTAATAATGAAAGAAATCGTTTTTGAAATACATTCCATTTTTCATTTATCAAGATAAAAATTAACTCTGAGTGCAATCTTAGGTAAGAATATGCATACTTGCTAAGTGAAAAGAAATTCATTCTTTTCAAGAGGGCAATTTAACAATAAGTTCCCCAAAATTTTAAAAATGACTATCTCTGAGCCTTAAAATCCCATCCCTTGGAATTGACAGCAAAGTGAAAAACATAAATGTCAGCCAGGTGTGTTGATAAACACCTATAATCCCAGCATTAGGGATTGAGTGAGTCAGAAAGGTCACCAGAAGTTCAAGGCTGGCCTGGACTACACAGTGTCTCCAAAAAACAAAACAAAGCAAAAAACAAACACAAGATACAGAAGCATGGGTAAATATCTAAATATGTACAGGGATTTTCATCAGAATATTGTATGTCAGTGTCCTCCATCCCTAGAACCATGGACCAGTACCAGTCACTGACGTGTTATGAACCAGTCGGCAGAGCAGAGGAGCAGCAGGCCAGCAAGCAACACTCCATCTGTTTTTGCAACCACTCCATCACTCAAATACCACCTGAACTCCACGTCCTAACAGATTCCTGTTAAGACTCTCATAGGAGCCCAAATCCTACAGTAAACTGTGGATGGGAAAGATCTAGTTTTGCACTCCTTATGCAAATCTAATCCTGAAACTAGCCCCTGCCCAGTCCATGGAAAAATTGTCTTCCGCAGAAGTCATCCCTCATATCAAAAAGACTGGGCACTGCTGACACATAATGGCAAAAAAAAAAAAAAATTAAAAACAATTTTAATGTCAACAAATTAGGCAGGTTAAATACATGATGGCATATAATGATACAATATTATGAAGTCACCTTTTTAAAAAGCACATTGCAAAGTAATGCTGAATGAAATTATTATTAAATGAAAATTTAAACAGTAGAGTCTTAGTATCTATGCCCATTTATCATGATATGTCAACTTGACTGGATTAAAAAAAGCCAAGTGGATTGGAAAGCATAGTTCTGGGTGTGTCTGTGGATGAGTAAACTAGAAAACAGAGAGAAAACAGAGAGCCGAAGACCCGCCCAGGTGGTGGGTGGTACCAACCAAAAGGCATATAGCCTGGATGGAATAAAAGAGAAAGAAGAAGGATGCCAGTACAATCTTCTGAAGAGCTTCACTCTGCTTGAGAGTGTTGCTGTCATAGCCTTGGGACATCAGTGTCAAGTTTCTTCAGCCTTCCAGCGCAGACTCTTGCCAGCAACTCTCCAGTGAACTTCCGTGCCTCTGACCGTAGACTGCTGCTGCATTCATGATTCTTCTTCTTCCAAAGTTTCCATCTTCTTGGGCTGAGCAGCTACTAGACATTCTGGCTCTCCTGTAAGCTTACCTAGTAAATCTCCTTGCACAATTGTACATACATTTTCTACTGATTTTTTTCCTGTAGAGAACCCTAACCAATTCAAAACCTGATTTCTGTTTTATATAGTGATAAGGTACTTGCACACACACAAAAAAAGGAATGTGATTTATAGGCTAGTTGTCAACGAGTATTTATTTTCTTTCTTTCTTTCATTCTTTCTTTCTTTCTTTAGTGCTTTGTAACATCTTTCACATTTTTTGTAAGTACATGTTGATTTGCAATAAAAAGGGAAAATTCTGAAATAAAAACAAAATAAATGTTTTTGAAGGTGGTTACCTCAGTAATCAAAGCAAAACTATTATTTCTCTTATTTCCTAGATAATGTATCAATTTCCAGCTTTTTGTTAATTCATAGAGAACCCAGAAATGACGAATTCAATCAAAGTGAAGGAAGTAAATACTGTCATATAATAAAGGAGTAAGATGTCTGAGTCCTGTAATTCTCCCTTTAAAGAAAATATTTATTTTATGATCACACTGGAGGAAAGTGAGAAAGAATTGGTAAAGAATTGGTTCTCTATTCTAACAACCTTTGGTAGTATGGACTAATAAGCTGTCATGTGGGATAGAAGTTCCTCCTCATTAGTAATAATTCTGACTACCACTAGTAGGATAAGTTGTATGACAGATGTCGTGCAAACATTATTTTATTTGCAAATCTCTTAAGAAAAATGAAGGGTCAGTTTTCTTTTGTTTCCTTGTTAGATGAGAAGACAAAATATCGGAGATTAACAACTGGCTTACAGTGGCACCCAGATCCACAGCAATTCAAAAGCCAGGTTGCCTCCTCCACACTAAGCTCTTCTCCATGGCAGTCATTTGCATCAACAACTCACATTCTTAATATTAACCGATACCTCTGCTCCCATATTTCAGTAATAAATTCAATATTTATGGAAAGTGCACATATTTATGGAAAGTGACTACATATGAGATAGATATTGAAACATGTTGCTTGTCCTCAAGGTGCACTCAGCCCAGGTGACTGCAACAAAATCAGATTTATGAGACAGAGACAAATAGGGTATTATGAGAATTCAAATGAGAGACATCCAACTTGGAATGGCATCGGTGAGTAAGAGAAAGTTTCTGGGAGGTAGTTTTTTCATTTTAATGGATGAATCAGAATGTATAATGTAAATATGTCTTAGTCCATTCTGGCTGCTGTAACAAAAATATAATAAACTGTGTGATTTATAAACAACAGATATTTATTTTGTATGGCTCTAGATGTTGGGTAGTCTAAGATCAAGGCATTGGCACATTCAGAGTCAGTTGAGGGTCCACTTCCTGCTTCGTAGCTGCAGTATTTTTGGTGTATCCTCATATGGTGGAAAGGGCAAGAGAGCTGTCTCTGGTCTCTTTTATAAGGTCACTAATCTCATTCGTAAGGGATGGGATTTCATAATCCCCCCCAAAGCCTCACTTTCTAATTATCATCACCTTAAGAGTTCATATTTCAACATAAGAATGGGGGTGGGGAGCACAACATTCAGACCATAGCAATATTTGTGGCAAACACATACACCGCATAAGAACAAGTTTGAGGAAACCCCGTGTTTGTGCAATGGTGTGGCAACGCTGCGATATTAAATGCAAGTTGGGTCCAGAGAGCTAGATATAAGCCAGAATATATAGTGTGCTCAAGAGCTTGATCTTCCTAAAAGTGGGATCCAAACATTTTAGATACATACTCTTCTAATTAAAAATATAAAGAAAAGACAAAAAAAAAAAAAAGAGACAAAAGGAAGGAAAAAATAAAAAAGTTTTTTTCATTCTATATTAGTAACACAATACCTAAGATAATCAATTTAAAGAAAGAAAAGGTTTATTTGGGCTCAGATTTTGAAGTTTCAGTTCACAGTCAGAGGGCCCATAGCTTTGGGGCCTATGGCAAGGCAGTACAAACACCACGCCAGGACTGTGTGGAGAAGCAAAACTGTTCATCTCATAGACGGACGTGAAATAGAGAAAGAAACTAGAGTTCCACAATCCCCTTTAATGGGATCCTCCATAACCTAAAACCTCCCAGGAGGCCCCACCTCTTAAATATTCCACCACCTCCCAACAGTAGAATACACTGGTAACCAAGCCTTTAACACATGGGTCTTTGTGGACCACTCATCCAAAGCACAGCACATCTCTGCCAATAAAGGGCAGTTAAAGTTTATTAACTTTCATACTATATACATACACAACTAATACAGTTGTTAAATTAGAGTTTCTCCTAAGGTAGATCACTTAGGCAACAGTATGGAGAGTAGATTTACAGGCAACAAGACTCAAGTCTTTTAGAGAAATCCAAGTGAGAAAGGAATACTGAAGGACTGATATATGCTAAGCAGAAATGGAAAGAAAATGATAAGCTTCAGAAATGTTTTAAAAATATAATAGGGCTGGGGATTTAGCTCAGCGGTTAGAGTGCCTGCCTTGCAAGCACAAGGCCCTGAGTTTGATCCCCAGCACCAAAAAAAAAAATAAAAAAAATAAAAAAAATAAAAATATAATAGAGAAAACTGGGACCAAAGATAATGGGAAGATTATGACAAAATGCGAGATAAAACACAGGGTTCTGGCCTATTGAACTGGCTGAAGTTTATAACATAAAAAAAAAATGGGGAATAAGAGAAAAAAGATGTGTATTGTGGTAGGAACTGAATGTAGGAAGTAAGGATGAATTTTTTTAATATAGACTTAATGTATTTTGGGAACATACAAAAGAAGATACAGTGAGTCATACTCTTCTGCTCAAGACTAAGATTTGTGCTGTTTTATATATATATATATATATATATATATATATATATATATATGGAGAGATACAGATGTATGTTTGTGCATACATATATATCAGCATATTAGTGAAATTTGAAACTGAAGTCCAAAATGAGATGATAAAATGGAATAGAGAAGATAAGACAGCCAACAAAATAGCCCTAGGCAAAGTAAAAAGGGTATTAGGGATTGAACCCAGGGCCTTTACACTGAGCTACATCTCCAGGCCTTTTGTTGTTGTTGTTGTTGTTGTTGTTGTTGTTGTTGTTGATTTTCATTATTTTGGAGATTTTCATTATTTTGGAGATTTAGCCCAGTGGTAGAATGCTTGCCTAGTAAGCACAAGGCCCTTAGTTTAGTCCCCAGCAAAGATCTCACTAAGTCCATAAATTGCCCAGTCTGATTTTGAATTTGCAAGCCTTCTGCCTCAGCCTCCCAGAGTGCTCAGATTATAAGTGTGCACCATCACACCAGATTGGCCCCCTCAAACATACCCAAATTTCCTGAACCGGTGACTGTTACCTTACAGTGTGAAAGAGATTTCATAGGTGTGATTAAAGTAAGGATCCTAAATTGGAAAGATTATACTGAATCATTTGCATGAGCCCAATGTAATTACAAGGATTTTTATAAATGAATAAGGGAGGTAGAAGAATCAGTCACAGAGATTTGAAGATGGAGAAAGGAGCCACAAGCCAAAGAGCACTCTAAAACTGAGAAAGGCAAGGAAGCAGATTTCTCTTAAAATCTCCAGAAGGAATGCAGCCCTACTAACACTTGTATTTTACCCTAGTAAGACCCATTTCGGACACTCGACATTCAGAACTGTAAGACAGTAAGCTTGTATTGTTCTAAGCCACTAAGTGGTAATTTGCTATAGCAGAAGTAGAAAAAAAATACTAAGGTTATCAAGAGTTGAGAAATAACAAAGATGAGAGATCCAGGAATAAAACAAAAAGTGGGTCAGGCAGACTGGTAAAAATTGAAGAGAAAGCAGTATCCCTGAAAACAAAGCAGGAGCAAAAGAAGAGAAAGTGATGAACAATAGCAAATGCAGAAGATAAGTCAAGTGAAAAATGAACTGAAAGGTCTACTACATTCTTCAACTAAAGAAATGACTGAGGATTGTAGTTTCAGAAGGTTCAACTGGGTGACTGCAGTGGAAGCTAGATAAGTTAGGTAAATTGTGAAATGACTGGAAAATATACGTAGAAAGCTTAAACTAGTCATTTCAGAAATTTGACACTGGTAGGAAAAAAATGTTTAGTAAGCACACAGCAAGCATTTAAACACACACACAGAGATATATACACTGAGGACAGGACAGAATCCAGGTTTTGTGAAAATATAAACTTGTGTAATTTAGAAAAAAGAATCTTTAATAAAAATAACAAATCATTGAGAATTCAGAATAAGGAGCAAAAAATATTGATCATGAAGAGAGAAATTATAGCAAATAACCCATTTTTAAAACAGGCCAATACTATCACAAAACCCCCCAAAATAATTGTATTAATTAATATATGATCCGTCTCCATAATACCTTTTCTCCAATATATTTTGGTTATATACCTCATTACCTGCTTTTATGACAAAAACTGTCTAATGTAGTTTTTGGTAAGATAAAAAGAAGGCAATTCAGTCATTCCTCTAATGTGATTGATAAAATTTATTTATTAATATTAATGGTCAGAATGTATAAAACATTAGACATTCTTGTCATTTTTAATACTACTAAAGGTTTTGACTTTTCAAACACAAGAATTCAGATAACTTCTCCACATTATTCTTATCCCAAAAGAAACATACATATAAGCTGAATTTGTCATTGGCTTATTAAATATGTTCAAAATGGGAAAAGAAGTTCTGTTTCTGTTAGGCTTCATTGAGAATTGAATTCCCCACTTATGATTTTAAATAGGTGAAGATGGTATACTTTTCCACAGGTTAGTTTCTGGTCCATACTTTTCACTGCTTCTCTGCCACTACCCTCATACTTCAGCTGCCAGACACCAAAATATACATTTACAACTTTTCAAGTCATGGTACAGGGTGAGTGAGCTCAGTGAGTTGTGGGGATATTTCTGGAAGCCAGTCTAAAGCTGAGCTTGCGAGGAATAACTTAACTACTTATGCATCCCAGTAAAATTAAATGTGCCCCTAGTTCAATTTGAATTCCCAAATGACTCCCCAGAGTTCAATTTGAATTCCCAAATTAATTCCCCAAAAGCTCCCCAGAACAAAAGAAATAGGACAGAAGGCAAGTCAAGGTAGGAAGACACAGTATTTCTGGAGTGAGAAATTATTTACAGAAATATTACATTTAAAATACCTTCATTGTATACATGGATATGATCCTGTGGAAACACTGTTAGGGTCCCACCCAAAGTCTTGATGGGGCTCAAGTAGGTGAGAAGCCCTGAAACACAACATGAGCAGCTCAGTGGGGAAAGCAAGTGAAATGAAAATGTATTTGTTTTTTGTTTTTGTTTTTGTTTTTTTTTGGTGGTGCCGGGGATCGAACTCAGGCCCTTGTGCTTACAAGGCAAGCACTCTAATCACTGAGCTAAATCCCCAGCCCGAAAATGTATTGTTTTTGACCACTCAGTTTCATAGACCATAACTTTGTCATTGCACCCCAGCTTTCTTCTAGGGAATACTCACTCCTTACTTCACTTCTAGCCCACACACTTCTGGGTTCCTGGGCGAGGCATATTCCCTAGACCCAAACAATATTCTGTCACTTGTAATTGAAAGAGTCCTAGTCCTACCAAAAGTTTTGTTTTTTCTTTAAAGATGTGCTGGAAATGGAAAGTGATAAATAATAAAGATAGAATGGGCAAAAGTAGGGTGGAAAGCAACAAGAATTTTTCATCTCAGCTAGGGAGATTTGTAATCCTTGCTAAGGAGTGGTGAAATATTCACCTTTATCTTGGGACTGCATGCCAGTTATTCGTGATTAAAACAGCCCTAGAGAGGTGATTAGATTTTGAAGGAACTAACCCAATGACGAGTTCACAGCTGAGAGAGCTATTAGGAGATGGTCTCTCACTGGAGGAAACAGATCATTGAGGAATAACCTTGGAGACTGTATCTGGTCCCTGGCCCCTTCTGCTCCTTTCGCGCTCTTCCCCTGCCCTCTACTTCCTGGGTGCCATGAGTCAAGCAGCTTTCTTCCTCCATGCCTTTCTGCCATAATGTTTCACCCTTACAGCAGCCAACCATGCACTGAAATCTCTGAAAATATGAGCTAAAACTAAACCTCTCCTCCTTTAACTTATGGGTGCCAGGTATTTCATCCCAGGAGCGAAAGCTGACTAATACAGACTGAAACCATGTAGTACTTGCAGCTTCTCCAATAACAGATTTGATAGGTAAAGAGTTAACAATTTAGAGTGTTATTTATCATTGCATTCCTACAAAGAAAAGATTCATCAAGGCGAAATGGCTCATCTGAAAGCAGAAAAGAATGAAAATTATAAATATCCCGAAATAGAGACCATGTCTCTCCATGGCCTGTAATCTGAGATGGCTAAATATTCAATGAAATGAAACCACAGGTAAGGAAAATGGAATATTTGCTGTCAGATAGAGTTCATGCTTGAAAAGGTGAGGAGAATTCTTACTGGAGATGAAAGTGGGATGTGTTCTCACTCAAGTCTATTGATATGCACCCCAGGACTGAAAAAGACATGACGTTCTGATGGAGCATGGGGGTCAAGGGGTGACAAATTACTGGAGATTTTTGCTACAGGTATGATTTTATTCCTAGACAAAAGCCATTTAGTAGAAGGCTTAGTACGTGAGCCAATTTCTTAGAGTAAGTCAGGGTAAGCGGCTAAGAGTTTGAAATCCCCAGGCTTAGGTAGAAATAACACGGCAGAGTGTGCGGCAGAGGAAAAGTTGTTTAGTCCACGGCAGCCAGGAAGCAAAGAGAGAAAGAAAGAGCCAGTAGCAAGAATATGCCCTTCCAGATCACACCCCCACTGAAACAGCTCCAACCACATCCCACTTCCTAACGGTGGAGTTAGCTACTGAACTCATAGTGGATGAACCCCCAGATGAGTATAGCATCCCCACGATCCAATCACCTTCTAAACACACGAGACTTTAGGGGCCATTTTAGATCTAAACCATACCATTTCCATATTTTAAAAATTATCTTAACATGATACCTGAGTTTGGGTTATTAACCTTTGGAACTTAAGCACAGAAAGCAAAATTGTGGGCAGGAACCCTCATACATTTTTAAAGAAGCTGCTCTGAGCTCTAAACTAATGTCCGAAGTTTTATTAACATGAAATAAGATCACTGATAGAAAAAACCTTTGCAAGCTCATTCTTCTTAATAACCACCTGAGATGTAGCTATGACAGGAAAAGAGAAAATCCTCTAGAAACTAAAGTATTTATTAAACATTCTGATTCAGTAAATCTTAGTTGAGACTCTGTATTTTCAGTTAAATGGCCTAAGAATTAAATAGGCTTATTACACACACACACACACACACACACACACACACACACACACAGAAATATAGTACTTTAGTGGTAAAAGATGAAATGATAGACAATTTAGGGAAACTTCATCGAGTCCCATTTGTCCAGATGGTTTCTTCTGACTAACCTCAGTTCCTATGGCCCAGGAACCCACTTCAGAGCTGAAGATTAAAATGCGCATGGTATACAGCAATTTGGGGGAAATCTTGGATCTGATGAAATATTTTCCTGGAAGGCATGCAGCCACGATACCATGTGCATAACTTGAATCATAATCAAGAAAATAAAATAGAAACTTAGAGTTATGCATCAGATCCTGAGAGTAAAGTGAACGCATAAATGGAAAAACTAAGAAATGAGATCAGAAGACAGGATAATCTCATCCATGAATAACAAATGCAAGGGCCGTGAAGACCCATAGGTATTGTTTAACACAAAACACCTGTTTTTCATAGTTATCTCCAGTACCAGTTCCTCATGATCCTCCACTCAGAGAGTCATGGATCAAAAGCCCTACTCCAGTGTCTAGTCACCAGTGATATGCAGTGACACTTAGATTTGAACAAACATTGAGCCAGCTCAGTAGCTGGGTCCACCCACCTGGACCAGGAGAATAGGATTTTCTACAACTATCCTTCTATGGAGCTGTGCCCAGCCCACTTCAGTCCCATGAACACTAGTGTCCATTATCTTATTGGAACACAGAGAAGATAAAAAGAATGAACTAGAGTAAGAAAGAAAAACTAACAGTTGTTTAGCAAGTTTAAGTACAGCTGGCTGCAACATTTATTAATCATTTGAGTGGAAGGAAATATTTCCAGAAGTAGTTGGTTTTCCTGAGGTACAACCGTAAATGGACATGCTGACTAGACTACACTTTCATATGCCCTACTTTCTCCACTCACAGAGTTTCTCTCTAGCCCTCAGCCAGTGAGAATATGACTAGCTGGTCAGCTGAAATACTACACACAGACAACTGACTTTGTGGCCTACAGTAAAAAATCAAAGAATTGTCCAGAAAGCCTTGCTGGTGCCAAATACTCTGGTTTCCACTGCACCTAGACAAAATCTGTGCCAGCAACCAGAACTTCAAGACACTCTAACACATTAATTAATACCCCAGTAGAGTGGCAGATGGTGGTGGAGACACTCACTGCCAGGCCAGAATGGTCTGACATGGTCTGAATCCAGAAATCCTGCATGGTGCCCCAGGAGGAATTTGGCTTGCTACAAGTGTGGGACTGCTGACTGATTTGCCGCTCTGCTCACTCAAGATACTAAGATTGTCACCCATTCTGCCTCACTCATAAATTTCAGTCTGGAATACAGAATTAATCAACAGTGCAGGGATGTCGAGGGCCTAGATTGCGTAAGGGGAAGTTTTTCTGGAAGAGTATGAAAAGAGAAGCAGAGGCTGAACATGAGGTAACTCTCTTGAGCCACTATCAAACAATGAAGGAAGCCTACAATCTCAGGTGGAGATTTCCTTCCCTTGGGACACAGTAGCCAGAAACAAAAGTCATTGCTGTCTCTACTATGCCAGAAAATACTGTTTACACCAAAACTCATTTCTCTTTCATCTGTGTCACACAACTAGACCACACTTCTCAGTGTTCATTGCAGGAAAGTTTATCCTGTAGCCAAATTCTATCCACTGGCATATGGGTGAAGGTCATGAATACAAATCTGGCCAATAAAAATCTCCCAGATGTGCAGGTTTGATGTGCCTTTTATTCAGTCCACCGACTGGATACTGGCATAGTAGAATTCACCTGAAGATAGTAGTCCATTATCCTAGATTCCTAAATAATTACCTGGAGCCAACTAGGAGCATGTGACTTGGATTGTCACATTTTTAAATGAACTATTCTAATGTTAAACCACTGATTTGAAGGGTCTGTTGCCCAAAAGCTAGTACTGTTCTAATGAATGCACAGACTGACATCCATGTCACTTTGGTAGGGCCAGAGTAAGAACAGCCAGAATTTTTGTTGCACCAGGGGAGATGATTACTTAAATGCCCCCAAAAAGCATGATTAAAGAGACAATTTTAATAAAGAAGCAAAGCTAACTACTAGAAGAGCATACCCAAATGTCAAGGTCAACTGAGTAAGACACTAATAAGAGAGTAAGTAATGAGGTTTGACCCAGGAGGCCTGTAAGCAAGTTAGGTTGCAGAGCACAAAAACAATTAGAGTATAGAAGGAGAGTAGAGATGTGAGGGCCACAAAGGTCTGTTCCTTGGGTGACAGTGAAGGGTGGCTCCAGCACATAAAGGAAATGTGCAAATGCAGACAACTTCGCTCCCACTTTGGTAGTCAACTCTCACTCCACTAATTTGTGAGGCCTCTAACCACTAATCTGTATCCTTACTCTTGACATTTAGTCTTATTCTTTGCGGTGGACTTATTGTGGTCAACTTGAACAGGAACACCCAGCTGAACTGAGGCGGTTCTGGGTGTACAAGATCCACCCGAAGGTTACTGTCAAACAACATAAAGGAGAATGGGAGCAGAAGACAGGCGGCAGCTGTTTCCCAGGAGAAGCTCTGTTGGGGCTGGTTCCCTGAAGTGAACTTGGCTGCTCTCTTTGGAGGAGGAGCTCCGGTGCTTGCTGTCATCAGGGCTGGCTGCTGTTTGTTTTGGGGGAACTCTGGCTTTCATCTCTACTGCAAGCATTGTACTGTGGCTCCTGTACAGATTTCTTCAACCTTTTAGTGCAGACACAGACATACACAGGACATTGCCGTGGGCTCCCAGCCCTTGACTGGATCTTTTGTGTCTCCAGTGCATAGATAGACATTCTGCACTCTCCTGCATCTGGCTTGTGTGTGTGAATGTTGTAATTTTTAAATATCCTGTATCTGCTCTCTTGCAAACCATTGACTGTAGAAAAGTAACTACTATACTCTGTATCCTTGGGATGGGATCATTCGTCAACTTCCTTTATCTGTTCTTGGTCTGCAAGTATTGATTCTTAGAATTCATTATTATTTATTTGTGGCAAGGCCAATAGATCAGAGGATGTCTACTACTGAAGAAAGTTTAGTCTATTGAAAGTTCCCATGGGAAAGAGTACATACCAGAGAGCCACAGAAAGCCACATGAGGCATCGCCAGTGTCTGTCACAAGGTGAAAGGAAGGGAGTTACTGTGGGCTAAAGCCTTCATTGTAGTCTTCTAGGAAGGGAACGGGTGAAGGTGGGTAAAGAGACTTGGCTTTAGCTAGTTTGAATAAGGTTAATAGGCTCTGGGGCATGATGCCATCCCTGGTTGTTGGCTATTTGGCCCTAGAATGATTGGGGTACTTATGGTAAAATGGTGACCCAGGGAATAAGAACTTGACAGGGGAGGGAGAGGAGCTTATATGTGTGGACTAATTCTGCTGTTTCAGACCAACACCTGACCAGTCTCCAGGTAGGGTCCCCAAAGTAGTGAAGACAGCATTTCAAAAACTGTACTACAACCTGCCACTCACTTGTCAGTGTTTTATGCTCTATTTCCTAGTTCCCACCCGTGACTCAGATTTTAATTTTTCTCATTAGCTGGTATTGTTAACTGTGCTGCTATGACTAGAGGGTCCCTTGACAGAAGAGGAAGAAACTGCCATTTTCACTGATATTATGGGAGTGCACTTAACTGTCTAACTGCCATAATATTACTGTTGGATAGTCGCAATTGGGGATTATATTGAAAGTATTAAGACGAACATCAGGCTGTAGATGGACAAGATAACATTCCTGAGGAAGGACGTATCTGGCCTGATTAGGAATTTCATCAGCTGAGTCCCTCATCACTACCAAAATTAATCCTGCCTTTCTAGTTGCCACTATGTCTGAACATCCTCCTGGGAAAAAAAACATAGCGTAAAAAAACATAGCAGTTTCTTTACGCAGTTTCTTAGATTATTCCGTCTCAAAGGTTTTTCTGTTGCCCTGGTCTCTATGAGCTGTACTCCTTCTTGGCCTGCCTAGATTTCTGCCCTAGCATCTGACATTCTCTGAGGATAGAAGAGCCAATAAGGCTTAATAAGGATCGTACATTCATTTCCTGTGCTTTTTGATTGCTAATGAGAAACTCAAGGCTTTAATCACAATGCAGATGTTCATGTTTTATCTATGTCAGACCTTGTGGGGGGACTCTGCAAATTATCAACCAACACTGAGTAGTGCTTAGCAAAGATGAACCTAGTATACACCAAGAGAAAGAAGTGAGGAATAACACAGAGATTACCAAAGCTTAGCACCAAGAGACCATGGAAGAGTTGAGACAAAGCTACAGGCAGGACAAGAGGCCACAGGATGAGTCACAAGTTCCAAGCTAGGTTGATCCAGACAAATACTATGGAAAAGTTTTTCAAAAATAAGGGAAAAAAATAAGACGAAGGAGGGGACTGGGGATTTAGCTCAGTGTTAGAGTGCTTGCCTAGCAAGTGCAAGACCCTGAGTTCGATCCGTGTCACACACAAAAAAATAAATAAATTAAAATAATAATAATAATATGAAGGAAACAAGAAAGCACAGTTAAGAGGTTGGATAGTCAATACCACAGTGTGAAAATATCCTAAGTTTTGGTAATCATGCAAAATGTAAGTTTGCATACATGTATTTCCAATTTATGAGTTCTGTGGCCTCTTAAAATTCCACTAACCAGTCGGACCCTTAAAGGATTTATAAATAGAACAATCTCTACTTCCCAGAGTAATTACAAGAACTGAATATTATATACTTATGAAGATACAGTATTTGTATGATCTAGCAGGCATCAAATAAGTGATGGCTGCCATTGACTTTCTATGGTTTTTAAATAGCAGTAATATTCTTAGTCAGAAGCTGACACCTGAAATCACTATTTATAATAACACTTTGCTTCAGCCAACACTAAATCCTTACTTAGTATAAATCTTTTGGTGCACTGAGTAACTGGACTCCTTTTATATGTAACTCTGAATTGGTCACCAAAAACACAATACTACCCATCCCATGCACATATCCTAACGTTTCTTGTTTTTTATGTGACTATTCATCTTTGTTTCAAACTGTCAGTTTTTAAAGATTTGTTACTAAATATAAGTTTTCTTCACTTCTATACAACAGTAGACTGATTTCTTTTTTATTAAGCCAAGTTTTTGTTCTGGCACCATATTAATATACCTTTTTCTCTATTTATACATGTCACATCTCAGATTGACTTTTTATTCCCAGTTTCTTCTTGGCAAGGACAATGAACACAGTGAGTATACTTAATAAATGTTACATAATAATAACTATTAAACGTTCCTTTAAAATCCCAAGCAGATTTTTATCTTTAGCTTCTACGTTGAGATAATTATATACTTCCTCAAAGCTATTTATAGGCCCCATCAGGAAGAACAGCTGAAAAAAATGTGTTCACAGTCCTGCCAAATCTATGGTGAAAATGATTTAAACTCTGAAATCCCTTGCAAGTGTTCAAAATGGCACTTAAACTGCACAAGGTGGTGCAGGCCTGTAATTCCAGCACTCTGGGAGGCCAAGGCAACAGAATCACAAATTCAAGCCCAGGCTGGGCAACTTAGTGACTTAGCTAGATGCTGTCTCAAAGTAAAATAAAAAAGGGTGGGGATGTGGCTCAGCACAAAGGCCCTAGGTTCAGCTCCTGCTACCACCAAAAAAAAAAAAAAAAAAAAAAAAAAAAAAAAAAAAAAAAAAAAAAAAAGGCATTTGACATAAGGCATTTGGCTGTCAAATCCTATTGGTAGAAAATTTTCTCCCAAGCAAATGTCCATGATGGAGTTATAGAATACATCACATTATGTCCATGACTCCATTATCATTCATTTACCAACAAATTGAGATTACACAAAACAGTGACAGAAGCACACCTTTACATGTTGATGCTATCAGTCCATCCACAGCTACTCTCTAGCTCCATCATGAGCCATGTCCCCCTCTACGCATTGAAGAGCTGAACTCCAGCACATTCAGTCAAGGCCAGATGAAGTCACAGATCAGCTTTAAAAATCAGTTGAACTGAGAACCTCCTCAGATGTGAACTGGAGATCACAAGGCCAAAAAACATATACGTATGTGCACAACTCCATGGATGCCAGGTTTAGCAAATAAAAGATTTAGCCACCCTATCCATACTATTCACTCACCCTCAGACTTGCCTAGATATGGCATCAGAAAACCCTCGAATTACTTTGTCCCTCCTTCCAAGGCCATTCCCCCAGTGACCTATCTCCTTCATCTAGGTTTCACCTCCCCTAATCATGTTTAGCTATAAACTCATCAGTGCATTAGTCCACTGGTCAGTATCATGCTCCCGTTATCCGATCACCTCCCAGAAGATCCACCTGCGAGCACAGAAAGCTTCAGGAAGACATCTAGATATAAACCATAACATCCCAGGTCAAGGAATTAGGTCAGTACAGGACTTGGAAACGTAAGACCTAGACGCTGAGTTCTTGCTACTTAGAGCCTATTTGGTTTCAATAAATCCATTATGACCTAGAGTCTGTTATTAGAAGGTCCCTTTCCTGACTTCTAGGGATACTACTCTCTGCAAGCCACGAAGGTAGGAGATGGGGAAACGAGGACCAAACATAGCACCCTGCCCTCAGGGAGTGTAGCATACAAGAGAAAATGGATGAATACAAGGAGGAAAGATGGGATGAGAAATAAAAATCTACTTGAGAAGTGCTTCATTTTCTTTTCTTCTCTATTTCTATTCACTGTGCATCATGCTTTACTATTTCTGTTTTCATGAGAAGGCTTCTGCCTCAAAAGAAAAAAAAGAGATGAGATATAAACTATTACTTGGCAATAGTCGCCTTTACATAGATTAACAAAATATTGTGACTTACTGTAGTCTAAATTATAGCTTTTGGGACTATAAATACCTTTGAGAAAGCTGTACAAGAAAAATCCTTCTTTCTTCCTATCAGAAATGTCTTTTGTGCCATTTTCAGTTGCCTTACTAGTAAGATCAGTCTAGGAAGAGGAGGTAAGAGCAGAAAGGAATCCTTGGCAACCAACGGCTGCACAAGCATCTATGAAGAAAAAGTTCCTTTAGTGTTAGTTCCAAAGGGGCAAAGGTGGTATCAATATTCAATAAAATGTAGGACATGGAACTCGAGCTTGGGGCCCCTCAGCAATTTTGGTCCAGGTCGAAAGGATCAAACTGCTGTTCCAAATGCTAGGAATAAACAATTCCTGCCCTTAACCTTAACACATTGCCTTTCCCATATTCCTCTTTCCCTGAGCTCAGTTTTCTTTGTGATTAAGTTTGGGTGATGATCTCATAAAAACTGTTTTCTATAAAATGCTTTCAAAAACTCCCATTATTCTCTTTCTACAAATAAAAGTGTATGTATTAAATTAAGATGCTTCCCAGAATCATTTAGCTGGCCTCTGCTTACTCAATTACTGGTTTTTCCAAATCTTACAGCCCTACTAATTCAATCTTACTCTTTTTGACAGTTAAATATCACCAACATGAGGTCAAGTGGAAAAAGTTCTAAAGTTGAGACCTGGTGAGTGTGGTTTGAATCCCAGCTCTGTCTCTTCTATCCACTGCAAGAATTTGGGCCAAGTCATTTAATTGCCCTAAAATTGTTTCCTGATCTGCTTGTTAGAGCACTGTATTTGAAAACCTCTAATGGTGGTATTGTTACAGAATAGATGGTCAAAAAGATAAATTATGTAATTTAAAGATACTTTTTAAAACATATGCAATAACAAAGTACAGGAATGGGTGTTTTTGATAGTTTTTAAAATAAAAATGATTCAATTGAACAATTCTAATAACTAAACCAATCAGGACTTTAGGAGTCCCTTAAATTTTTGTAACTTTATGGAATTGAGAGTTCTAGGGACACAGCAAGTTTCAAAAGTGACATAAGGACCTCAGGATTCCTGACTTCCAGCTCAGTACTCTAGACTTTTCTGATTTCTCATGACCATTAAACATTGTCATAATATTAATTGGCATAATCAACTTTATTTAGATACCCACATAGTATTATGATTTAGATCTAAAATGTCCTACAAAAATCTATGTTCCAAAGTTAAGCTTTCAGAAGGTGATCGGATCATGTGTGTGCCATACTTATCAGTGGATTAATCCATTGGTGAGTTCTTAGCTGAATTCGCTATTAGGAGGTAGGCCTGACTGAAGGAAGTTGGTCACTGGGGCTTTGACCTGGAAGGGTATATTCTTGTCCTTGGCTATTCTCTTCTTTCTCTGTGTTCTGGCTGCCATGGGTTGAACAGCTTTCCTCCACCAGACCATTCTGCCACCACATTGCTGCTGCCTTGGAGCCAGCTAACCATGGATTGAACCCTCTGAAACCATGAGGAAAAACAAAGCTCACTGGGCATGGTGGTACACATCTGTAAACCCAGCCCTACGACAGCATAAGACAGAGGATTGCTAGCTTGAGCCTAGCCTGGGCAGTTTAGAAAGACCCTGTCTCAAATTACAATAAAAAAAGGGCTGTAGTTCAGTGTGAAGGCCCCTGTTTCAATACTTACTACTGCAAAATAGACAGAAGAGAGGAGAGAGGAAGACATGGAGAGGGAGAAAGAAAGAAAGACAAACCTCTCCCCATCTTGTGTCAGGTATTTATTTCCACCAGTGATGGGAACACTAATACACTATACATAATCCAAGGTCTTCTTACCACAGATTCCAAAGGGATGGGTTACTGTATTTATATATAATAGGTAACACTCAGAAAAGTCCCACTGTCAGTTTATATATGAAGATGCCTGTATCATTTTGATTCTTAAATATCAATCTCTTCTGAACATTCAAACATTGGTCTTCAGCCATTGTTTTTTAAGGTCCATTAACATTAGCAATTAAGTGCCTACTGTGACTCAGCAGAGAGCGTGACACTGTCCATTGGCTCAAGGAACTCACAGTCCCATAGGGGCAATCACTACTTCTTAGGGGTGCCTCCTTAAGAGGTGTTTTTCTCTGGGGAACTACTGGAGTCTTCATGGCAGTTCTTTCTTCTACGGGTGTCTATCTCATGAAGGATTTGGGGAGGTACCTCCAGGAAGAGTAGGGTGCTAAGGGAAAGTGTGACCAGGGAAGCTTCACACTGCCTCTTCCACTATCTAAGCCCTGCCCATTCTTCATCACTTCCCCCTCCTCTCCCTCATTCTTAGCTACTACAAATAACCACCAGTATACTATTTCAGATAAAATAGCATGGAATCAAACCTCAATTGTGGACCAATGTAAAACCTTTCCCAAAAGAGGTCCGAGGGTACATGAGACTTGAGTAATTTAACTGGGAGGTAGGTCCCCAAAATTTCTGCCACCAATAATAAGTTCCACAAATGTTCTATGGCTTTAGAGATGATACATGCAAGGTTCCCAGGGGCCCAGTCATTTCTGACTTAGCCAAATACAAGTGATTTATAACCAAAACCAAATATATCTAGGCTTATCATTAATATCCAGAACTTCCAACACAAGTTTTGCTGTGATTTTTAAAAAGTTTGCAATGTATACACAGTAATCATCTGGTATAATTTTTAGTACTCTTCTTACCAGGGATTCGGTTCTGTTATCAGGAAGTAACAGGGGCAAGGTGGCCTAGGGAAAAAAAAAAATACGAGTTTTGGCATTATGCCTAGATTTGAACCTGAACTATTGTTGAAAGAGTTACTTAACCTCTTGGACTAGTTTTCCCACCTAGAAAAAGAGAAATCACAAGAATTAAGATACTGTACATTCTGACCACAGAAAGTGACTCAAAAATGTATCTATTGATATTATTATTATACTTTTATGTTTCATTAATGCTGCTGCAGCTATAAATACTTCCAAAATTCCTTAGAAAGTATCACCTTTGACAAGTATCAGAGATAATAAAAGCTTATTTTAAAAAAATATTGATTTACACATTCACCTAATCAATCCCTTATTACTCCCTTTTGAGAAGTTTGGTCATTCTATTAACCTCCAACTTACACAACACTAATGTCTATGTGACTGAATTTTTGGACCACTACCTACTGCACAATAGAAGGATTTTATATTTTAAATCTGGATATAGACATTGCAATGGTCTTGATGAGTCAATTTTGCTAGGCCACAGTCCCCAGTTATTCCATCAAACACTAAGTGCTGTTGTGAAGGAATTTTGTAGCTATGATTAAAGTCTATAATCAGTCCACATTAATTATAGGAAATTAGCCTACATAATGTGGGTGAAACAGATTCCATCACTTGAAAAGACTTAGAAGCAGAGATAAGGCTTTTTGGGGCAAAGAAATTCCACTTGTGGACAGCAGCTTTATCCTATGCTGTGAAGCCAAGTCTTCCCCCTCTCCTAAGGTCCTGCTCTTCAGATTTCAGGCTTGCCTAGCCAGCTCTCTCCTATTAGTTCTTCTTTTTTGATTGGTATAGCCATGACATTTTTATTTTTTCATTTCCAATTAAACTTAATTGACTGTACCTCAATATTAAGGCAGACATTGCTCCAAATGGGTTATTATGGTGGGGAGGGGATCATTATGTTCATAACAGATATGAGTACAGTGTGTTTTTAACCTGTTGCTCTCCTTTGCTGTATCTTTCTTACTTTCCTGTTTCAGAAGAAAACAATGAATGTACATCTAGTGACAACCTACTTTTGTAAATCAACCTGCATTTGTAACTTAAAAGAAAGAAATATATTCAGCTGTTGCACATGAAAAAGAAAATAAAACTCTAATTTGTGTCTAACTGGCACAAATTGAAACCCTTATATAGAAACAAATGATGCTTCCTATATATTTATAAATGAATTTTATAAAGGTCTTAGATTTTAGAAATGGAATTGTAGTATAAAATCATTTCATCAAAATATAAGGAGACATTATTACTTTGTTATCTGACAGTCTAAATGAGCCAGAAATAAAATGTCATTAACTCTCCTATACAGAACTTCTTAAAGCTATTTCGAGTTCTCTTTATAGTGATAGTTTATTGCCAAGTTTTAGTTCATCCTGAACACTTATGAGAATATAGTTAACAGTTACATGCACATAGGCTTTCAGAGGTAATCTGAAAATAAGGACCCAAAAAAATCAAGATTTGAAACTAAGTTTAGATTTTAATTAGAAAATAGTACTCATAACAAACTTTCAAGATGAGATGAAGTCATGAGAAAAAAAAACTCCACTATAGAAATGTTAAACATTTATTCATTTGCTTATTGGGAGGTCTTTTCATTGTTGTAACAAGAATATGCACAAATAGCCATACTCTGAGATTTAAAGATTATAACCCAAAATTCAAACTTTTAAAAATATGTGCCAGGTGCTACCGTAAAATAAGTTAATTTTAATTATAGACAACTAGTACCAATAGATACCTAAGAAATTATTACCATTTACTTGCAATAACAAACATGTGCTTTGATATTTCTGTTATTATAAACACTGAGTTTTCAGCTTAGTAGGACTACAGTTGTGAGAATAAATTTGAATCTAGCAGTTCTTTAAACTTAAACTAAAAATCATGATACACATTAGAATGTCAAGCAAGTGGAAAGTGTCCTGTGATATATACATATTTTCCTGTAAACTAAAGCAAAGATCAAAAATGACATCTTTGTGGGAACAGAAATACATAGATTAAAAACGTTATTTTATTTCATGCTTCCATTGAATACAACTGACAGATCAACAACAATTAGAAAATTCTTTTCATTTCCCTCACAATCTCCAGGAAAGGGCCAGGGATTTAGCTCAGTGGTTAGAGTGCTTGCCTAGCAAGCACAAGGCCCTGAGTTCGATCCGTGGCACCAAAGAAAAAAAGAAGAAAAAGAAAAAAAAGCATTCTCCAGGAAATTACATACAATCAAGAGATGCCCTAGAGAGATGTCTCTACGAGAAAAGTAAATGTAAGAGTAACTAGACTTCTGAGGGTCGTGGCTTTCAATCAGTAAGTCACACTTTCTGCTCTACTGTGAAACCATGTGGTTTATCGGAATTTTTGCCAGTTAAAAGAAAGCAAAGCTAACAGTGGCAAGATCCACACTAATACACATGGCAGCCAACTAGATACAGTATGTAGATTTTCCTCCCAATGTGGCTCATCCATGCAGTAGGAGATAATGACTTCCAACACAAAATAAATATTGTGAGATGAAACAGACATTGCTTAATTTGATATATTTCCTATAGGTGGTTTTTGGAAATGTACCCCAGGGACCACCTGAACTAGAATGCTGAATAAAGGAAGAATGTATATTTTTGGGCCCAACCACAGACCCTCTGTGGGCCCAGTAATCATCTGTACTGTTTAGATCCCTTAAGGAATATATAAACACTAAAATTTAAATGCTACTACTACAGACTATTTAGGATTTCTCTTGACTCTCTTTTGACCATAACTATTTCATTACGTCTTTCATCCTACTTATTTAGTGGCCAGAAGGAAAAAAAAAAAAAAGCATCATTTCTGATTACATCAGTCAGCAGTGATACTTAGTAATGGTATTTTTTCCCGCAAGAAAATATGGGGAAATAAGCAACATGCAATTTTGCACCTAAGTTTCTTGAAGGTGCACCATCTTTTTTTTTTAAGCTTATAAAATGTATACATAATAAAAATTTTCAAAATTGTGTATAAACTGTCATCTGATCAAGATTATCCAGTGTAAGAAAACCACTGCTCAGGGTTGTTGCCCATTTCTCACAAAGGCCCCTCATGGTCTTCTTCCACAAACACTGAGCCTCTCAGCAGCCACTCCAGAGCTCTCAGCAAATGAGGCTCTACCTATTCAGCAGCATAAAAGTACTCAAAACTGCTCACGAAATAAGAATAAAGCAAACAAAGCTCAGTTTTAACTCCAGCCACAAAAGGAGTCTCGAGATCAATATGTAAGATGAATACAGACCATGCTGACTTTCTTGAGAAAGTCAAACCTCAAATATCCTTTTTAATATCTGCTTAAGATCCAGTTTATATTGACAATGGGAAGCAAAATACAGTTGAATGTGCTACTAGAATCTACTACTGTGTCTGTTTTACAAGTCCCCATGGAAAAACATTTTATCTGTGATTAATAAAAATTACAAATTAAAGAGGTAGATAACTATCACCTGAAGATGATTTCAAAACATCTTGAATAATGTACATGAGTCCTAAAAGAGCTCTTTAGCCTGACAATGAATTCCAAAACAGTTGCAATTGCCTGAAGAGCAAGATTTCCCATGTCTTTCGTGATGTCACCAAATTGCCACCATCCTAACCCCTGACCATGACACAAACTCTTCAGGCAATGAATTTTAAGAAACAGCAAATGAAATAACATGTAAAGATGTAATACTGGAGTCCAAAGAGAGAAGCTCAAGTTAGCTGAGCTCTTCAAATTTCTATACTTTTATGTGGAAAGCACATTAGAGTTGAGTAAGACCTTAGAGATTTATCTAATCCAACCCACCAGTTTTACAATTGATGAAACGGGCTTATTTTTTTCCAATGGCTCACAATGCACTAAAATTCAGGAAAAAAATGCTATAAATCCATGGATAAATTACAGATTTAGGTCATAATGCAAAGACTACACTTTCAGCTTTTATGGCCTTAGTCTGCAGTCCCATCCCTGTTGGTTATTTCATGAAGTGTGCCAATGGTAACAGACAGAAGCTAACCAAAGGTCCTGGATCACCTGGGGAGGTAGACAGACATCAAGAGAAAAATAAATTGAAACCTCAGGCCTCCCATATAAAAACGAGCTCTAGGCACAGATAAGGGTTTACCTTCCCTTCTTTGCAGAAGAAGCACTTCTGAGTATGCTCACAAACTCCAGCTCTATGAGGGCAACCACTGGGGCAACAATGCTGCTCTGCCCGGGTCATTTAGAACCAGCACAACTGGACTAGAAATTCCAGACCTGCAAGGGCAAGATCTACTCATGGCTATTTTTAATTTCTCAGTAATTGTCAGTCACTTGTTTGCAAACCAAAAAAGTCACCTTTTTCTCTTATTTTTGTATTTATCATTTTTAGTTGTACCTATTTTTATCTTTAGATTTTAAGGTCCACTCTGAAAGGTGGCTAAGTGATTTCACGTAGCCTATAATCCAGACTTTCTGTATTAGTTTCGTGTCTTTTTGGTAATGAAAAATGAAGCTATTTTCCAAAAGGTTTTAGTTTTAAAAAAAATTAAAGGATATGCAGAGTTCTCTCTTGACTATGAAACATCTGAGCTGAATGAGGTGTCTGTGCAGCACAGTGAAACAGCACAGTCTTAGGATTTCACAGATGTTTGGATCCCCCTAACCATCAACCCTGAATAGGATTTTTAGTCCCTCTGAGATTTGCTTTGTTCATCTGAAAACAAAAATATGACATCTACCTTACAAGACACCTAGAGGGTAAAGGGATGCCCAGTGCCTGGCATACGATGGTTGTACCTAAGTGCTGGCCTTTATCCTACTACACTGGTGAGAATCCTTAAGTAAAGAGCCCTAAGCCTGCACCAGCCACCCTCCCCAGGGTGCTTCTCTTTGAAATTTGCAAGGGTGCTCTGTCTCTTCAATTTTCCCCTATTGCTCTGAAAAGTTGCTATTGTGCTTAGAAACAATTTAACATTTTACATTTTTTAAATTTTATTTTAATGGTACATTTTAGATGTACATAGTGATAACATTCATCATAGGGGATTTGTACCTGTATACATTCTCTTTTAGAGTTGTGCATGCAGATAAAACATTTAAAAAATACTATTACTAGAAATAACAATGCACATGCTTCCTGAAGCATTATGTTATGTATAAAAACAATTCAGAAAAATATGACTGAATTAATGTGTACATTGTTTCTTAAAGTGCACCAAAGTAATTAGTAATAAGACCTTTAAAATGTCACTGAGTTCCTTAGGTTATTTTTTTAAATAAAAGTAAATATTTATCAACCAAGATATATGAAAGGTTTTGGCTCCAATGTGATGGCAAAAAAGCAGCAGTGTCTTCCAGGAAAAAAAACTCGATAAGCTCAACTAAGATACCTTAGCAGCATACAAAACACCTACAATTCAAGGTGACTGCAGGCTCAATAATCCTGATTCTTGCTATAAAAATAAAAGCAGTCAACAAAACATACACACAAATAAAACCATCTCCCCACTCTAAATCATGGATTTTTCTCGAACCCTGGAGGTAACTTTTGTGACCATCTTCCTACTGTGTACCCTTGGTAACACGACCACAACTAATTATTGTTTTCTTTACACTGCACACACACACACACAAACTCCATAAAAAACAGTAGAGTTTAAGTGGAGAAGCCATGTGAAAAGAATTCAAACTCAGTCAAGAACAATCATCACCTAAAAATGTCCAACAGTTCCCATATTCACAACACCGTCCGGTGTTCCCCACACACATAGACAGCGCTGGGGCGTATTCGTCGCTTTGTGTGAGCAGGGAGCCGCGGCAAAAACTTGAAGGACTGAGGCATCATTTCCAGGCAGGCGTCATGGAATTTCTTAACCCTCCAGTAGTAGATCAGGGGGTTCAACGCAGACTTGAGGTAGCAGAGCCACAGCAGCCAGGCGCTAATCTCAAAGAAATTGTGCTTATAGTAAAAGTGCTCACTGAATGTTGCCACAAGGCTGTAAGTGGTGAATGGGGCCCAGCAAACAATGAAAACAGCAAAGAGGATCAAAATGGTGGTGAAGGCACGTGTTTTAAAGCCCATATCAATGCTCATCTGGAAGGGCCTCTGCAGACTCATGAGACCCAGTTTGCTGGCCTGGCTGAGGCATATACCTTCCGGGTAGCTATGGATCCTCAAGGCATTGTGCCGAAGGGTGCTGAGTATGCCCATAAATGAGTACAGCATCACCAGGAAAGGTATGAAGAAAGAAATGAGAGAAATCAAAATCACATATGCCTGGTAACCTGGATTTGTCGTGTACCCAAACACACACTGTGGAGCTCGGGAAGGTAGCTGTAGGTCAGGGTTTCCTACAGCCAAAGGAAAAGCTACACAAAAAGAAGTTGCCCACGAAACTCCAATCAGAACCTTAGCCCTATATGGATTTAACTTATCTTGCCGCTGGACAATAATAAGGAACCTATCAATGCTAATGATAAGCAGGATGGCAACTCCCTCTATCACAAACAGCCAAAAAAACATAGCAGATATCCTACAGAAGAATTTCCCAAAAATCCATCTGGTAGTAAGAATAGTTACCAGGGCAAAGGGCATGTTCAGCACTGCAAGCAACATATCTGCAAAAGCCAGGCTGGCAAGGAGGATATTAATTGCAGATCGCATGGCAGCTTTTTGGTAAACCATGAGGCAAACAACCAAGTTCCCCAGAAAAGACACGAATAGAATAAATATCATTATAGCGGAAAGGATGATCTGGAGAGGCAAGTTTAGGCTCTTAAAAACTGCTGGTGTTGGGGGCAGAGCTGTGATATTCACTGCCAAGGAACTCAAACCAGTGGGAGCCATGGTTTCAAAACCATACCTAAGTAGTGGACCAATACTGGGATGCTGGACTGGTGGAGGGACTGTAATATTCGTGTAGGAGTTTTCATAGACTACAAATGTTGTGTTGGATGCCCCAGTATGGGAAGCTGTCAACACTGGTGAGAAGACCATGGTTTCAGGAAGATGGAAGGTGCAGGCAGAGATGTGGGTGTTCTTCAAGTATTTCAACACAGAACAGCAGTATCAGGTTCCTTTGATGGACTTGGAAACACATTCTGGAAAATGGACAAGGAATTCCATCTTCCACAGGAGTTCTTATGCCTGAAAACAAGTCCAAAACATGAAAAGTAAATGAGAAATGAGCTTTGTAAGTAACATTAGACTTCTTACCTTTCATCAGAAAATAACAGTTCTGCTCCTTTTAACTCATTAAAAATATTTGTTTCTGGCTTAATCAGCAATAAAATACTGTTGTTCTGTTGTTTTTAGTCAACCATGATGAAAATTCCACAACATTCATATATGAAACAAAAGATCTCTATAGTGGAGTAGTGTTCCATTGTATACAGATACCACATTTTGTTTACCCAATCATTTGTTGATGGTTATAGAGGCTGCTTCCAGGATTTAGCTATTACAAATTGTGCTGCTATAAATATTGGTATGCATGAACCACTGTAATATGATGACTTAAGCTCTCTGGGGAAGATACCTAGCAGAGGAACGCTGGGTTGTGTGGAATTCTAATTTCAGTTCTTTGAGAAATCTCCCTACTGATTTTCATAATGGTTGTACTAATTTGTATTCCCATCAAGATGCAGGAGGGATTCCTTTATCAACACAGCCATTCCAGCATTTGTTATTGTTTGATTTCCTAATGATGTCCATTATCTCTGGAAACATGAACTAAGACAAATAATATCAAGTATGTAAAAGGTGATATGTGAATCAGAGGAACAGGAGGGAAGAGGAGGGAAGGGGAAAAAAGCTATAATTTGTACATGTAACTACTCCCCAATATGAATGTAAACTGCTAGAATTGCAAATATATACTAATAAAAATTTTTTTTTAAATAAAAAAACAAAAAAAGAGGATCTCAGAATGTATTATTGACCTAAAGATAAAGATCACAACCTTACTTTTAACTTTAAATATACAGTAGTAACAAGGTCTGTCACTATTAATACATACTTTATTATCATATTCTCTTAATTGCTAATTTTTAAATAGCTCTTTGATACATGTGCTTATTCCATTTTTACATAAGTACAAAGCTGTTTGGCAAAAATACCTTAAACTCAGTTTCTTATTTAATACATGATAATTACACAAGAGGTCTAAGACTCTTAGTTAGGCACTAGGTTATTTTCAGGTAAGGTCTAAAAATATTTATTTTCCTTCCCTTCCCTTCTTCTTACCCCTTCCCTTTCTTTCCTTCCTTTGTTCCTTTATTCTTTCCTTCCCTTCTTCCTCTCTCCTTTCTTTTATCCCTCCTGTCCTTTACTTTCTTATGTTTCTCCCAGAAATTCCAAGACCAATCATACTGGAAAATTCATTTAGGAGAAGAAGAAAAAGGCTTGATCATATTTTCAAAAATTCTTTTTCTAAAGCTCTCTTTTCTTCTCATGTTTTCTAAGCCCACTCATTTTTATCCTCTCTTTACTGATATGTACAGTTCTGTCTTCTCTGTATCTTCCCCCAAACCTGACCTTATATTAGCAACTTGACAGAACATATTAACCAAATGCTAAAGATGGAGATGTTAAAGAAGATGGCTAGAAAAATATTCAAGTGCGAAGAATCTATTCCAGAAAACTTACAAAGATACTTGTCTTGGCCCAAAAAGTTTCTTATCTTCTTTCATGTATTCTTACCCTCAACTTCTTTGAATGTCTGCCGCCCTCAAATTTTATGTAAAGGACTTTTTAATCTACTATCTTCCCAATCCATTTTGTGATATGGGTTCTTCCTTCTGTAAGTCTTTACTAGAAGGGTAACTTCTTTAATTATAAAGAACTCTTTGTATTTCTGGGTAGACTGTTTCAATTAACTCTTAAAAGACTAAAAATGTAAATACACAGAAGTATAAAACAACAATTTGCTCAGAATCCATCATTAATTTTAAGGGTAATTGCCAAAATTCCACTTTTTCTTTTCTTGGTATATGGGGCGAGAGGGCTCATTTGCGAGCTCCAAGATCTAGCGCCACAGCCAGATCATACACTGTCTACCATATTTACATCTCTCTCCACTCCCCTTTCTTGTCCGGGTCTGCCTTTATGAACACAGATGATCTGTTTGTTCAAAATTTCAATTTTACTACTTCTCATTTTATAGCTTCTTTATCCATATTAGATTTTACCACGGATTCCTTTTGAAGTGCAAGCATACCTAGATAAAATGCCTAGCAAGTGGTTCTCAAACTTCATAACCACAAAGGGATCAAAGGAGAGAGAGAAAAGATGCTAACAGGCTCTCCACCTTGATCACCCTCAGTCTCTTTAGAAATACCTAAAATATACACATTATTAAAAATATTGTGCTTACTACATAAATCAGCCTCAATACAAGTCTGCCTCAAGAGAAAAATTATAGACAAATAGGTATCTTAAGCCTAACGTAACTGCTAAAATTATGTTTGACCAATTGTGTTAAAACATTTGTTTAAAATTGTGTTTAAACACAGCCCCATGTACATTTAGCCATCTGATTTTTGATAAAGAGGCTAGTAAGCAGGGGACTAAAAATGAGCACTGAACAGTCTCTACCAAATGGTGCAGAAGAATGAATCTAGGCCCATATCTCTCACCCTGTTACGAAAATAAAATCAAAATGGATCAAAGAACTAGATATAAAAACAGAAACATTGAATCTACTGAAAGATACAGTACAGAAAACACATGAAGACACAGACATATACAAAGGCTTGATGACAGACCGCCAACTGCACAAGAAACAATATCAAGAATCAACGAATGGGATTACGTTAAATTAAAAGGCTCTGCACAGCAAAGGAAATAACAGAGTGAAAAGACAACCTACAGAATGAGAAAAAAAGTTTTGCCAGAGACTCCTCTGACAAAGGACTAATATCTAGAATATATAAGGAACACACACAAAGAATTAAGGTCCATAAAATAAATGACCCAATCAAAAAATGGGCAAAGGAAATGAATAGACATTTCAAAAAAAAATAGAAAAGACAAATAAGACATGAAAAAATGTTCAGCATCTTTGGTCTTAAGAGAAATGCAAATCAAAACAACTCTGAGAATCGATCTTACTCCAGTAAGAATGGCTATCATCAAGTACACAAAAAACAACAAATGCTACCAACGATGTGAGGAAAAATAGTACCCTTCTACAATGTAGACTAGTAATGTAAACTAGGCTAGAAATGTAAACTAGTAAAACCACTGGAAATCAGTATGGAAACTCTTCAAAAAAACTAAAAGTAGAAATTCCATTTGACACAGTGATACTGGGTCTCTTCCCCAAAAAGTGAAAACCATCTTACTACAGTGATATATGCATATCCAGGATTATAGTAATGCAATAAGCAGTAGCTAAATTATGGAAATAATCTAGATGTCTATCAACACACACACACACACATACACACACACACACACACACAGGAGTGCTACTCAACATAAAAAAGGATAAATCTGAGTCATTTGTAGGAAAACTAGATGGTTTTTGAGACTATGGTAAGTGAAGTAAATTAGACACAAAAGGCTAAATATCACATAGTTTCTCTTATATGAGAAAGCTGAAATATAAATAAAGTGTAAAATAAGAGATAGTAGAAAATAGGAAACTAGACTTTTATAGAGAATGGGGAATGGGATCAGGGAAGGAGTGGGAGGAATGGTGAGGGAAAAAAGATAAAAAATTATCAAAATACGAAATTTGCGTGTATGAATTCTGCAGTATGAATGTAATTATTATGTATCACAAACATATACCAATAAAAATTGTGTTTAAACAAACATATATTGGCAGCTGTATATGGTTTAAAATACTTAGTCTCCTCCATCTCAGGCGGGAGGTGTAGCTCAGTAGTGGTGCTCGCCTAGCATGTGCAAGGCCCTGGCTTTGATCCGCAACACTACAAAATACAAAAATTAAAATACTTGGTTTCTTTGACTATGTTAAGGAATAAAAACAAAAAATGAGATGAGGCCAAAGTAAAATTTTAATTTAAAAAGTGATCTTTAGGAGCTGGGGATTTAGCTCAGTGATTAGAGTCCTTGCCTTGCAAGCACAAGGCCCTGAGTTCGCTCCCCGGCACCACAAAAAAATAAAAAATAAAAAGTGATCTTTAAACTGTTATATTTGCATATAGTCGTATCTTTTCTGTCATCTAGTCTCTCACTACTACAGAAACTTCTAACTACATTCAATTACTTGGTGATCAAAAATTTATTGAAGAACCTACTATGTGACAGACAGTAAAGAAAATCTGATTAACAACTGGTTCCGAGATTTCTAGTTAATTACAAGGGCACAGTGACCACAGACATTATCCCCAAAATCATACTGAAATCACAGTAGAAGTTTTAAATAAATCCAAAAGGATAAGAGGTATGAATGAAAGATTCATCAGTAAACAAGACACATTTTTTAAATGTTTTGACACAAAAACAGATGGCATTGTGGTAACTGACTTGACAAAGTAGAACGGAGAAATCTATCCTCAATACTTGCAGCAAAACATATGTTGAGGAAAATGAAACACCCTGTAGAACCTTGGAAAAGCACTGGACATCAATCACCACAGGAAGTATTGGTGGGGCTAAAAACAGTAAGTACTCAAAATCAGAGCCACCAGGACCCCACTTTACACCTAGGTCTTCCCTCTTCCGAATAAGCATATGAAAGCACACCTCTCCATTCAAGAAACCTACATCTATGGCACAATTGAACCTGACAAACACCAAACTCAAAAATATCAGTGCAGAGCTGAAAAGAGGGAGATTGAATATACATCTGAACAATCAATGTAAGAAACCAAGTCCTTCTCCATCCTCTTCCCAGTGTGCTGGAAGTCAGGTACATGCTGCCCATGTAGGAGACTGAAGGATTTATTTAGTCCAATAAGGCAGCCCTAGAGGAAAGACTCTAGATACTAACATTTAATGGTATCCCAAGGAAAGTGCTGGCATGATGTCCATTAACCCTTTATACAGAAGCCCAACCCTGTCAAACACAGTGTTGAAACATAGAGCTTCTAAGCAGCTTTGTACTGCCTATATGTTTGATTTCCTAAGTATCTAAAAGGATTAAGCAAAAGCAATCTTATAGTTTAATATTAAAGAAAAGAAGTGGAATTTATAATATCAGGGAATATAGCACACACAGAATGAATAATGCCTTTGCCCTGGTGACTGTAGAGTGCTCGTCACTCTTTGTCCTTTTACCTCACCAGAACGTAAATTATTTAGCACTCTTTTTCTTACTGAGAGGTGTAATGACCAAAGTAGTGCTTTCGAATGTTCACAATAGCTACATTAGAAAATTCTTTTGTCATGATACTTCTCATCAGATACCATCATTACATGATACTTCTATGAATTATATACAAGACTAAAATTTTTATACTTCAAATTTGTATTTCCAAAGGAAATGGGACAGCAGCATGAGGACAGAAACAATTAGCTTAGGTAGGTTATTTATATAAAAGTACTAATGTTAAATCTTACCAGACTAGTTTTTATGTGCCATTTGTTGGAAATGATTGCTACATTTTCCAAGAAAAAGTTAGTATTATGCTTGATATGGGCATATATATACACATACATGTATAGATACATAGTGCATAGACATGCAATGTAAACTCATATGTGGCAAAAGTCACTGGCTTTGATTCTTTCTCTCTTATAGTATCTACAGAGACAACATTGGCATTATTAGATTAATGATATTAAATCAAGTGCTTTTTGTTTGGAGTGTGCAAGAATGTCACTACCAGGACTATCGTGGCTGGAATGGACAGTGGAGGTGCAGTACTCTCTGGGTCCTCTCCCCTTAGTCCTTTCTACTACTACAGTGCTTTAGATAATTCCCTTCTCTGAAAAGATTATGTTTTCCTACAAGGAATAGATTGATTTTATTAATCTCATTCTCCTCTATGACTACTATGTATTGCTCACAGCCCAGTAAATACTTGGAAAATTAAATTCATTTGTACTGTTTTGTGAGATCAGGAATTTTTATGTACTCAATTTTAATATTCCTTATGATATATACATATAATTTAAAATAATCAAATAAGTTTTAAAATGACAAATTTTATCTTACTCATTTATCAATAACTTTTAAAATAACATTCCTGCTTTTAGTACTCAATTTTAATTATCTGAAAGGTATCTTAATTACTTTCTCATTGCTGGGACAAAATATCTGACAGCCACAAGTTAAAGGAGAAAAGGTTTATTTTAGCTCACAGTTTGTAGTGGTTTCAGTCTGTAGTCAGCTAGCTCTAAGGCAGGGTACCATGGCAGAGGGCCATGAAAGAAGAGAAACAGTCAATGGGATGGCAGGCAGGAAGCAGCAAGCAGTGAACCTCCCTTTCTCTTTTTATTCCATCTAGGCTACAAGCCTATTTGTTGGTAATGCCCACACCCAGGGTGGGCCTTCCCATGTTCCACACCCAGAACTATGCTAAACCAGTCAGTGGACTAATCCAATTATCACACCTTTAATCCAGTATCACATATCCATGATTCACTTATGAGTGCACGAGGTTTTGCAGAAACATTTTAGACATATGCCATAAAAAAAGGTTTTTCTCAAATACAGTAAAACTTTGGATTGCAAGCAACTTGTTCTTACTAGTGTTCTGCAAGATGAACAAACATTTCTACTAAATTTTAATTGATAAACAAGTGAAATCTTGCAATACGTAGTACAGGATGACAAATGTCGCATGATCACCACTGAGCTGTGTGTCACATATCACAACTGAGCCAATGGCTCTCTCCCACCTCTCTGTAAGACTGTGGGCAATGGTCTCCCATAGGCAAGGGTTCATGAAGGAAATCTCACCTGCAAAGGAGAAGGAGAAAAAGCCAGAGGAATCCCTCACTTCAAATGAGATTAGGGAGATGTGTAAAATATGGAAACTGAAAAATTTGTAGAAAAGCACCACCGGAATAGGCTGTAGCAGTGCAAGTGATGAATCTGTTTAACAACAATCAACATCACATGTCCACAAAAGCCTCAAAAGGAGACAAAAGCAACTGTCATTGCATAGGTTCCTTGTTAAAGGTGCACAAAAAGAAAAAGATTCCACTGAGCCAATAGATAGCAGTGATTCTATTAGTGATAGTGAAAGTTGTCCTACACAATAACCCTCCTCTCTGTCTCCTTCGCACCGGCCATGAAGGTTTTCAAAGGTAGGTGCAGGTTAATTTATCTTCTGTATTTTATTATTTTATATCATACTACAGTACTGAAATGATTTTTATATGAATATTGGGTTATGGAACTAATCATTTGAGTTTCCATTTTTTATTATGGGGAAATTGGAAATTCCCTTTGATATACAAGTGCTTTGGATTACAAGCATGTTTCCAGATTAAATTATTCTCAGAAACCAAGGTTATATTAAATGAGAAAATCACCACTTTTTGATTTATTAATTGTATATTAACTAATTTCCTACAAGAATAGACAAGGATTTAATATAATCCTCCTTCCCGACTCTTTCCTTTATACTACCAAAATCTTTATTTGAAAACTTTAAGTCACTGCAGAAGAGTTTGCATTAATGTGTATATGTATATTGCATATTTACTGATAAGCTAATAGAATATTTTACTTTCTTGTACAAATTTTGTGTTTCCTGGAATAATTTGCTCAATATTATCATTCTTTAAAACAATTATCCATTTTTCGTCACCAAGTCCACCAGATACAATTTATACCTAACATATTATATTTTTAAAGGTCAATGTTATCAATTCCGTTTTTGTCTTGGACTCATGCCCTTTCTCCTCCTATCTTTCTCTGGAAATAATCAGATTTCTAGAGATACTGGATATGGCTACGAACTTGCATTCATTCATTCCTGAAGACCCAAAATGGTACTGTGTTCCACCATTCAGAATGAAGACTTCATTAAATCATGAGTAATAAAGTTTGGGCTCAGTTCCAGCACCCACCCAGAACTCATGCTATGCTTATTTTCCAGTTCTGAAATACAGTGTTGGAACAGACACAGTCAGCAGATTACCTTGCTGGTTCCCTAATCTGTGGAGTAATAACTGTAATAGTAGGAAAGGTAGAGTGAAAACCCCTAGGACTATTTCTGCCTACTAAAACAGTAAAACAGAAGCAACATTTCATTCCTATAGAGACTACAGAGATTAGGACCACCACTAAGGACTTGAAGAATGAAGATCATTCAACTTGCCTATTTGTTCTTGTAGAATACAGACAGATTTGAGGGACTGCAGATGGCATACCAGATGTGGGTTTACTGCTGGAGCAAATCAACATATTCCCTGGCATATGGCACACAATTATTTATCTGTTAAGTTCTGCCTTTCTCTATATTTGTTAGCAAAGATTATCTAAAATTGTTTGCTTTTACTGGTACCCTACTATCCTTCTCAGGGCTCTCTCAGCTGTGTAGTGCACTGACCTAATATAGGCCACAGGGATCCTGATTGCTCCTCCATTGCACAGAATGTCACGCTGTTCACTATATGCTCATTGAACAGTAAATAGACATCATTTTTATATACCTTGGTAAGATACATGTATGCCAGAGATGGGGAAGGTTCCTGTAAAAATTCAAAAGCCTGCCATCTTTATAAGTTTTCTTGGGGTATAGTAATATGTCAAGATTTCCCTTCCAAAGTGATAGCTGGTTCATCTTACCACTAAAACAAGAGACACAGAATTTGGTAAAATTTTTTGGATTTGAGAAGCCATATTTACCTCACTTGGATATATATTCTACCCACTTATCATGTAATTTGAAAACCTGACAGGTGTGAGTATAAGTATTGCAATAAAAGAAGACTCTAAAACAGGTCTACACTGCTGCAAAAGCTGCTCTGCCACCTGGCCTTCAAGAGCCAAGCAATTCACTAGAATGTTAAGTGTCTGTAGCAGATAGGGGTTTTGTATGGCATTTAGTAGGTACCCAATGGGTGAATCACAGCACAAACCTTAAGATTATGAAACAAAACAATGTACAAGATAAGCATTGCACATTACCTTGGTTTCGCCTGATCTCAGAAACCAAAAAACTGAGTGTGCCAAGGCATTTAACCCTTAAGTGGAAGCTGTATATATAAAAACAGGCCAGGAGGTCCTGTGTGCACAGATAGGTAATATAAACAAGAAACTCACATTTCCATAGCTTTTATTCTTACTACATTGATCCTCTAAATTTCACCTGTGGCCTCACTGAGTTCCTTGTGATTTAGCCCTGATTACAGATAGTGCTACACAAAATGTTGGTGCCAGTCAAGAGTAAAGAGTTGTAGCACAACGGCCCCACTCAGGAGCTCTGAAGAACATGCAAAGAACCTCCTAGTGGGCAAAAGTTTGAATGATATACTTGGTTGTTCCTTTGTTGAAGGAGACATGTCATAGTTGCAAAAATACACTTGCTCATGGACAGTGGCTAACAGTTTGCCTGGCTGATCACGTAAATGTTCACCAAATAGTAATCTTAGATAGACATGACTTAATAAATCATCTAGATGAGATGATTCATTTTACAGAGATCAACCACATTCTCTAGTCACTAATTTTTGTCCTTCACAAAAGGGTTTCACTTGGTGGTGGCAGAAGGGAAGAAGGATGTACATGGACTCAGCAACAACTTCCACTCACCCAAACCAGTCTAGCTACAGCCACTGAATACTCCACCTAGCTAGAGATGAAAGCTCAATTTATTGGATATGGCATCATCTCAAGAGGACACCCATCAAGTCAAATGGTGATCTACTGATTACAAGGACTACTTCCATTATTGGAGACTTTGTTTTTATTGGACTACACCTATATCTTGGATAAGGTTATCAAGCATAATGTCTGTGTGTTTAGTATCCTGTGCATTCCTCCTTTCACACACTATCCCGTATTTATAGACAAAAATAACCAGGAAGGCAATAACATCACTACAGTTATACCTTTGGAATAAAGAATGGGAACCCAAAAACAAAACATTTAGAATTTTATTTTTAACTTGGTTGGGCACAGCGACATACATCTATAATCTCAATACTCAGGAGGCTGAGACAAGAGGATTGCTCAGTTTGAGGGCAGCTTGAACTACATGAGAGAATCTGTTGAAAGGAAGGAAGGAAGGAAGGAAGGAAGGAAGGAAGGAAGGAAGGAAGGAAGGATGGATGGAAGGAAGGAAGGATGGAAGGAAGGAAGGAAGGAAAGAAAGAAGGAAGGAAGGAAGAAAGAAAGAAAGGGAGAAAGAAAGAAAGAATTCTGGTTAAATACCCAGAAGCAAAAAAAAAAAAAATTAAATATTCAGAAGCATAATGAAACAAATATATCATAGTTTTTACCTAAAGAAGGAATTCTTAAAAAGAATAACTTTTTTCCTCAGTGTGATTAGGCAATATCAAAAAAACTACCTTAACTTCTTTGAATTGATATTAAAATTTCACAGCAACTCTAATACTACTACTATTATTCCTATTGTAAGGATAAGAAAACTGACACACAGAGAGGTCAAGTAATTTGTACAGGGTCACACAACTAATAGTGGGTAAATTTGGAATATAAACCCAGAAATCCTCTTAGCCACTATACTATTATGTAAAACTGAGAACAATATACAGAAATGTCACAGGTACAAGAAAAACATAACACTAGTTTGCATTTACATATCACTTAGATATTTTCAAAGACATATTGTTAAATTTAAAAAGCAATTATAATTTAGATGATTGAGAAATGAATCAAGATTATGTCTGTATTTTATGAAGATGTTCATGTAAATATTAGGCTTGGTCCCTTGATTACAAAAGTCTAGGTCTGCCAAAAAATGTGTAACATATGGAATCCAAATATGTATAGGAAATTCAAATTTTTGTTTCCAAAAATGAGATTCAATAAAATGAATTTTAACAGTACTAAATTTGCTGTTTCCCTGTGTAGATGGCACCAATATCTTGTAAAACCATAATAAAGTTCCATAGAGATTAGTTTTCACACGTTCTCTACCGAGTGATCACCTTTTAATCACAACCTCACATGAAACAAACTGAAAAAGTGAACTTTTAAAATCCTAATAAAATTAAGTAAGTAAAGGAAAAGATTTCTTCATGCCAATTGTTTCAATGTCCAAAAGATTTTTCTCATGTTGTAGTAACATTAAATGCTGTTGTTCATAGAAGTTTCATAGGCTAAAGTGTTGAGGACATCTATAAAACCATGGAAGGAAGCCCTCATCAAAACTGGGCTTGCAAAAGAAAGGAACAAAAATGTGGGACAAGTGCACTGAACTCCAGTTAGTGAGGCAGGGCTGGCTTCTTTATCTCTTCTGCCCATCTTCAATTCTTGGACATGGTTTTCCTCTCTTTTCTTCTTTTTCTTTTCCTCTCTTCTCTCCCCTCCTTTTCTTTTCTTCTGCTATGTAATTTTATTCTCTACCTTGAAAATTTTCAAAATCAACTTCTATTTCCAATCTCAGATAAGAGACCACCCTTAGATCCACACACACCATAGAGTACACTGGCTCTGGCAGCCTATTGGGATCACTTTCTCCTATCACTTCCATCTGCCTCTTCTAGGAGAATGCGGCTACCATTCCTTCATCAGTTTAGACCCCTAAGTGACCCAATATTCAGAGTGCACAAATAACCAAAGTATGTAACAGCCAGCTGTCTACGACACAGGCAGAAATTCTTACCAGAAGAACAGAAGCACCACACTACAAACCCACTGCCTTAGAAAGTCAGGTATAAATGTCTTGATGCTAAAATTCACCTGGGTGCCAATAAGTACATATATAATCAAAAAATCTTTTCATGGCTCCAGAAGTCTTTCTCTCTCCTCCCTCCTCCTTTCTAATTTTGAGACATTTATTTACTTTCACATATTACCAATCATAGGTTATGCCATGACTATGAGTGGCTAAATTTATATTTTCTCAGAAAAAAACAGAACTATTGAATGACTATATATTCTGTGAAGAACTCCAGTCATTGGCCACAGTGTTAAGAGTTCTTGGTTGTTCTCTTCATAAGCAGTTTGATTTGAATCATTCCTATATTTTGCTCGTCCTTAAAAATCTATAGGAAGCTCTTAATACTTAAAATCTACCAATTTACACAAATGCTATGAAAGTGTTGTCTAAGCATGACGAACTTCAACTTTCCTAATATCATTTTACTATAAAGATTTCAAAAGCATTTCAGAGAAGATATATCCAGGTAATAGTCTTGGCTCTTTTATTTATTTACTAAGATATGTAGGTAAGTTTTTCTGATTCACAAAGGTCCTCATCTCAAAAATGTGGATATGAAACCATACCATACAATGTTTGTGAGAATTAAATAAGATGGGTAAAAGTGTATTATAACTATAAAATACTACTCAAAAAACCATTATAGTCATAATCTTATACAGCACTATATTATGCAATCAGTATCTTCAGTATATATTGTTGGTATTAGTATAAACTGGTACAGCTTTTTGATGGGTAACCAGGCAATATTTTAAATACTAAAAAAAAAAACTATTGTTTAGAATTCTATATTATAGAAAAAGTAGCACAAATATGCAGATAAAAAATGTTCTATGCCACATTATTCCATAATGGAAAACTAGACATCTTCTAAATGTTCATCAGTGAGACAACAGTTAAATGAATTGTGGCACACACATACTAGGAATACCACGCAGCTATAAGAAACAGCACTGAAACCAGAGAATGTTCATCTTATACTGAGTGAAAGCAACAAACATGCAGAATAACATACAATATGGTCCCACTGCTGTACACACATGCAGATGTGAATGTTTATGTGTGTGAGCATGTATATATGCATAAACAAACAGATAAAAAGAGAAGTAGCATAATATACACCAAACTGACCGAACTGAATATACACCAGAAGGATTTCTTTCTGGATATCAAATTAAGAAAGCAAAACACCTTGTCCTTATTTATTTCTGCTTTTATAAATTTTTTTTCACATTAAATCAATACTGACCTTTATCATTCTATCTTTCTCGTACTGTTTCCTGTGTAAAATTTCTTTGAGAATACAGGCCACAATTTTTAACCTACCAGACACGCCATAATATGCACTCCAGAGATGCTTAAACACAATGACCATTTATTTGTATCTCTTTCTTTCAAGCATTGAGACCAGGAGAACCAAACCATATTGAGGATCTTTTCTATGACTGGCTCAACAAAGGACCAGGGCTCAAACTTCTTGAAGCTCACAGCAGAGACTTCCCACTGTTCCCAGTTTCAGCACAACCCTCCTAAAGTGCTGTTTTTACTGTACATGTTCTAATGGTTGGCCTTGATCCCAGCTGCAAAGAAGAATCCAGCCACACTACTTTAAAAATATTACAGGCCTACAACTTTTTGTTTCCTTAACAAGCAAACAGATCATACAACTAGCTGTCAGTAAGGATCAGGAGAGAAGTATGAAATAGTCCTTAAATCTTCCGCAAATTCATGACTGACATAATACAACAAAACAAGCAGGAATTTGAAATATTAGCCTTATGCAGACTCTCTGCTTTTGTCTTGAACAAAGTGAAAGCCTAAGAGAAAGGAGGGCTCCTGTCTTGGCTTCAGAACATCTCTCCCATTCCCTGCCAGGTGCTATGCCTGAGGAGAAAGGTGTCACATTATTGTCCTTCTTCTGTATTATCTGCCTTACTGTGAGCCAAGAAGAATGTCACTTGGCCCCAAACGCTTACTCACTCATTCCATTATCTTTTCCGATTCAGAAGAGAAAGAACACTGAAAACTAACAGGAAAGAGAAGATGTAATATACACTAAATCTATGTTCCTTGCCTATTCCCTTTGGTCCTTAATACATATGTAGTATTTCTAATTAAGAAGGGGAAAGAGACAAAAGACACAGAAGGATGGAAGCAATTATATTCCGAGTATACCTCTGAATTCTTCATGAAGGAGGAACTAAAGCAGCAGCCCAAATTTCATCTTTAGTTCATTAAAAATAAAAGCAATCGTTTTTATTGGGCAACTTGATTTACAATTAACAAAAAATGACTCACGCAAATAAATTAACATCACTACAGCAATGTCCATGATTTTTCCAGCTGAATTTGCTATTCTCCTGTTCATCTACATATAGAGTAAAAGGCTATACATATATAAGAGTAAAAGGCTTTGAACAAATTAACCCAAAAAAGTACAATAATAAAAGAAAATAAGGGAAGAGGGAGACTTATTTTACTTAAGACTTTAAAATTTCTGATACTGGGTATTGTACCCAGGGTCTTGCACATGCTAGGCATACACTCTACTACTGAGATACACCTCTAGCTCTTATTTCTATAACAAGCAAATAATCATTACATCAAAATTTCACTCATTTTCTTAAGTATCTCTAACTTAAAACCTGTACTTTTAGAGTGCATGCCTAGCTAGCAGGACACTGAGTTCGATCTTCAGCATCAAAAAAAAAAAAAAAAAAAAAAACCACCTGTCCTCTATAAAGCTTAAGGGGAAAATTGTCTGCGTATTTATGAACTACAGGCAGTGTTCTATGTATTATACTGTTTCATTCCTAATATATTTCTAATTTCAGCCAGAATATTCACCAGAAAAAGGAAAAGTTTTTTCACTAATGTTCAAAGAACATTTAGTTCTTTCACGGACATTTTAAAAATTATATCATTAAGCATGAGGACTTATTTGTATTCATATTACTTTTTCTGACAAATACTAAGAAGAAATTAAATGTCAGCAATGGGTGAGTTTCAAAGGAAAATATCATAAATGACCTCTGATGATAATTAAAACTGAAACTCAAGTGGTAAGAAAGGTTAGCATTCAATAGATTAATTACAATTAAAAACTAGTAAAATGTATTTTTAAGTGGCCAATACAAGGTTAATCTTCTGGAACTTTCTAAAGAAATGCAAAAAGCAAAAGGAAGATCCCCAGGGACATGGGTTTTGTTCATATTCTCTTTGTTGCCTGTTTGTATTTCTTATTCTTTAGCTCACATTTATTAGGTTCTAATAAGAATCTTTAATTGCCTTGAAACTATTACTGGGAAAAATCAGCCCAATTTCATCTCATCAGTCTTTTTTACAGTTCAGATACCTAGTGCCACTGACATTTCCCAAAATGGTGTTTGACCGTAAATTTAACATTTAGTAGGAAATAAGATAATAAACTCAAAAATCATAAGATAAATAAATCATTAGGCACATTTTATCCATAACTGCTCTGTTAAAACCTGAGTATCTCCCATCATCATAATCTGTTTTATGTTAATATCCTCAAATACTTTGTTTTTTGTGGGTTTGTTTCTTTTTTGGTTTTCGAACCAGAGTCTCACTATACAGTTTAGGCTGGTCTTGAACTCATGGCGACCCTCCTGCCCCAGCTACCCCAGCCTCCCAAGTGCTGGGATTACAGGCAAGCACTACTATGCCTGGCTCTATCCCAGAATACTTGAGTCAGGATAATCTGTAAAGGAAAGAGGCATATTTTTGGCTCATCGTTCTGGAGGCTTGGTAGTCTAAGGACATGGTGCCAGCCAGAGGTTCATGTTGCTTCATGATAGAAAGCAGAAAGGCAAACAGGCCCATCAGAGATTTAACCATTCTCATGGGCTTCCAGTGCAGACTGACTCTTTCTGGTGAGACAAAGCTTACCTTTCATGGGGTACGATCCCTTAAGACCTAAAGACCCCTCAATGGTCCCACACCTCTCAACAACACAACACTGGAGACTAAGTCTCAACATGAATTGTGATGGTGACAAACCACATTTAAACCATAATATCAACTATGATCTATTTGCAAAGAGCAAGTAGAGAGAACTTTTGTTTTGCTGTACCTAAGTGAGATATGGGCACTTAAAGTGAAATCCACGTGTTAATTAACAGCAACACAATTTAGTCCAATGTGGAGAAAAATACCTAAGAAAAAAGTTTAAAAGCTTGGTTCTTTTCCTCTCATGCCACAAGGTCATCATCTCCTTCTTGCCCATTCCTCCAACTACCTTATCACAAATGTGTAACAAATGTGTTTCTCTGGTACTAAATTTTGAGTTCCAGCCTCACATATCACATACCCAACTGCTCATTTAGTATCTTTACTTAGAGACACCTCAAAGTCTGCATGTCCAAGTTAAACCTGAAGGGAGTGGTTCAATTCCCACTGTAGAGGTCTTTGACTTCTTTGGTTAGGCAGTGTGTGTGTGTGTGTGTGTGTGTGTGTGTGTGTACACGGTGTTTCTCATATAAGAGAAACTATGTGATATTTAAGCTTGTGTGTCTTATTTCGCTTAACATTATGTTCTAAAATTACAACCATTTACCTAATAATCTCTCGTTTTATCTTTCTTTATGACAGAGATGTACTACTCCATTGTGTATAAATAACAAATTTACCTAATCCATTCATCTGCTGATGGACACATACACTATTTCCAAGATCTAGCTATTATAATTTGTGCTATCAACATGGGTATGCATGTATCTCTGTAATACGCTGATTTTAAATCTTTTGGGAAGATACCTAGAAGGGAGTTAGCTGAGTCATATGAAATATTTAGTTTTTTTGAGGAATCTCCACTCATAGTGGTTTTACTAGTTTACATTCCCACCAACAATGTAAAAGAGTTCCTTTCTCTACACATCCTTGGCATCATTTGTTATTATTAGATTTTTTGATGACAGCCATTCTTTCTGGAGTAAGATGGCATCTCAATGTAGTTTTAATTTGCATTTCTCTAATGGCCAGTAACACTGAACATATTTTTATGTATTTATGGGCCATTTGTACTTTTTCTGAAAAGTGTCTCTTCATTTCAGCTGCCAGTGTTTTGACAGGATATTTTATTTGGTGGAGCCTAATTCTTTTGAGACGTACACAGACAGAGAGACAGACAGATAAATATTAGTCCTCTGTCCAAGGAATAGCTGGCAAAAATTTTTCCCATGCTGTAGACTGTCTCTTCACTCTGTTGGTTGTTTCCTCTGCTCTGCAGAAGCTACTTGATATGACTGTATTTGCTGATTCTCAGTATTCTTTCTTGTGCCACTGGGGTTCTAATCAAAAAGTCTTTGCCTATGCCTATGTTATCCAGAGCTGTACTTATTTTATCTTCAGCAGATTAAGTGTCTCTGTTTTAACATTCAGATCTTTGATCCACTTTGACTTTAGTTTAGTATATGGCAAGATATATGGGTCTACATTCAATTTTTGCATGTTGATATCCAATTTACCCAACACCGTTTATTTAAGAGGCTTTCTTTCAGTATATGTTTTTTGCTCCTTTGTCAAAGATCAAATAGTTGTATGTGTCTAGGACTGTTTCTGGTTTTTCTGTTCTAGTGTATTGATCCACATACCTGTTTCTGTGTCAGTACCATGATGTTTTAATCCCTGTAGCTTTATAGTATAACTTCAATTCTGGGATTGTGCCATCACCTGATTTCCTTTTGTGCCCAGGATTCCTTTTGCTATTCTGCATCTCTTCTTATTCCACACAAATTTTAGAACTGTTTCCTCAAGGTCTGTGAGAAATGCTGTTGGTATTTGAATTGGGGTTGCATTAAACCTGTGTACCAGTTTTGGAAATATAGTCATTTCGATTATATTGGTTCTGCCAATCCAGGAACAAAAGTCATCTTTCCCTTTCTGTTGTCTTTTTCTATTTCCTTTTTCAGGATGGTTGAATTTTCATTATAGAGGTCTTTCACTTCCTTGGTTAGGTTAATTCCTAAATATTTAACTTTTTAATGCTATTGTGAATGATACTGTTCTCCTAATTTCTTTTCTAGTGAGTTCATTATGAGTGTATAGGAATGCTCTTGATTTTGGTATTTAGATCTTGCTATATTGCTGAATTTGGTTGTTAGTTCTAGGAGTCTTTTGGTAGGATTTTTTGGTCTTCTAAGTAAAAGATCACATCATCTGCAAACAATGATCATTTGACTTGTCCTTTCCTATATATGTCCTTTTTTCCTTTCTTTCTCTTGCCTGATTGTTCTGGCTAATGTTTAAAGGACTACGTTGAATAGGACATCTTTGTCTTATCCCTGATTTTAGAAGGAAAGCTTTCAGTTTTCCCCCATTTAATGTGACACTGGCAATAAGTTAATAATGAATGGCTTTTATCAGACTGAGATACGCTCTTTCTTTATGTATTTTCTTCAGGGTTTTATTATGAATGGACACTGGATTTTGTCAAAGGCTTTTTCCACATCTATCAAGATGATCATGTGATTTTCGTCCTAACTTCTGTTTATGTGATGACATTTATTGATTAGCATATGTTGAACCATTCTTGCAACTTTGGGATGAAGCCTACTTGATCATGTTGTACAAATGTTTTGATGATTTGTTTCATTCTGTTTGCCAATATCTTATAAGGAATTTTTGCATCTGTGTTCATTAGATTGATTGGCCTGTAGTTCTCTTTATGGTTTGATTCTTGTCCAGTTTAGGGATCAAGATAATGTTAGCTTCTGAGAATGATTTTGGAAGTACTCTTTCCCTCTTGATTTCCTTAAAGAGTTTGAGAAAAACCGGTGTTAGATCTTCGTTGACGTTCTTTTAGAATTCGGCTGTAAATCCATCAGGTCCTGGACTTTTGTTAGTTGGTAGTGTTTTTATTACTGCTTCAATTTCATTGTTTGTTACTGCACTGTCCAAGATTTTTAAATCTTCTTGGTTCAGTTTTGGTAATTTGTATATATCTAGGAATCTCTCCATTTATTCTGAGTTCTCCAATTTATTGCCATTTAGTTTGTGAAGTTGTTGCTAATAACTTTCTGGATGTTGGCTGTGTCTGCTGTGATTTCACCTTTTTCATTCCTAATTGCATTTGTTTATGTCTTTTTTTTTGTAAGATTGGCTAAGACTTTGTCTATTCTCAAAGAACCAGCTCTTTGATTTGCTGACTCTTGATATTTTTTTTAGTCTCCATTTCATTGATTTCTGCTCTAATCTTTATAATTTCCTTCCTTCTCAAGGCTGCAGCTTGAAGGAAGCATCTTCTCTCTGCTCTAAGTACACTCTGTATACAACTCTAGGTTAGCACTGTCTTATGGTGACACTAATCTCCGCTGGGATAAGGCATCTGTTAGAAGAATTTTCATTAGGTCTTGTTTCAAGATTAGGTAGCGACTTTTTTTTCCCAACGCTCAGCAATCTGGGGTTCTTTTAAATTATATTCCATAAATATAACTACCTACCTAGTAAAATACTCATCCCAGTTTGAAACCTTTTAATGAAGTAACAAAAATGACTCTTACTTTTCAAGTAGAGATAAGCTCTATTTTAGAGAGAAAAGCTACCAAAGGAAAGAACATTTCCTTTTTCTAATAAATTATTTCTACTTTCCATTTTTCCACAAATATTCCAAGTACTGACAATTCTTTAATGATGTGCTGCCTCTTGTCTCATCTCTACTCCCATTATCTTTATGAACAACAGCCAATTAATGCTGGTTTTGGGGTGTTTAATTTTATCAAGTACTTAGTGCTTTCATAATAGCCACACTACTCTACATTATAAATATTAATGTGCTTAATAGACTAGAAGGTGGGCATCAAAGCTGTCCTCATTCTTTGATGAGGAAGCCAAACTAAAAAGAAATTCGGTACCTTGCTCAAGTTCACATAGCATTTAAACAGAAAAACTAGGATTAGAACTCAGATAATCACATTCTATTCCAGAATATATGAACAAAAAAATTAAGAAGTGATTATACCTACCATTTCTTAAACACCAGTCCTTAAAGTCCTTAAAATATCCTAACAAACCACCCCAAAGGCAGAAGCAATTTTCCCCATTTTGAAGATACAATGATGGAGGCTCAGACAGTGACGTGGTTCCAATCACAGGATTGGTGGGAAACCAAACTTGGAACCCAGGGCAGTCTGGCTCCAAAGTTCCTGTTCTTATCAAAATGCTTTGCTGCCTTTCTCATCACCCAAGGAAGGAAAAAGAGATTTTTATTTCATCAATATAGCAATTTACAATGTTAAAATTGCTGTTGCTGGGCCTGGCCCACAACCCTGGTGTAACACCTTGAGGATTTTATTTTTAGATCAGCCTTCCCCAAAGGCTTCCATCTTTCTTCAGAACATCGTTCCCAGAGGCACTGAGGCAGCATGAAAGCACACACTGTGTTCTGTGCAGAATTGATGAAATGACCAAAAATAAATGTAGGGCAGTGACTGAAACAAGGACATTTCTGTAAAAATATACTTGCTCAATAAAAGAGCCAAAATGTGCCTAATATAGGAAAATTCCACTATCCTCCTCCTCAGACAGTTTTCATAATACTGACCAAAAACTGAAATGTTTGGCTGATTTCTTGAAATCCAAACACATGGTTCAAGGTGAATAAAGTATGTGAACAGAGAATGCTTTAGCATCTCTAAATTGTTATGTATATGCCTTAGAACTCTAAAGTCAATCTAAAACTTTCTCCTGAATTCTCTGAAAGTACAATTGGTAAGGTTGCTACCCAGCATTTAGATGATAATTCCAGAGATGAGGTTAATTTAACTTCATGTGAAGATAAAATATATAATTCCCTTTTCACATTTGTGTGGAGTTATTTTAAAAAGTGCTTAGCCCTGGGTGGAGGGTACGGAAATGACTTTAGAAAGACTTTAAATCTTGAAATGGGCCTAGACAAGAAACTGAAGAGCCCTCAAAATGACCAAAAATACTAGCCTCTAACTAGCTCAAATTTAAGCTTCTAAAGACATCAAAGCATTTGCTTGTTTAATGGAAAAATTGCTAAGCTAACCAGAAAGCATTATTTTGACAAGAGAAAGGCAAGCAATAAAGCAAAAGATGCTAGCAATCACATAAATGACAAAGGATTCATAATTTGGAAATATATGTTTCCAAGTGCCAACGAATTTATAAGAAATCAAACAATCTGGTTGAAAGATCAGCAAAGGAATTAAACAAAAACTTTGCAAAGATATCCACATAGGCAAGCAAACAACAAACCCACATCATAGGTAAAGGTGTTCTCCCTCACCACTCATAAAGGAAATACAAATAAAAATCACAGTCAGACATGAAGCCACTAGAATGGCTAAAGCTTAATGAAATGCACTTTCATCAGTAATGGGCATACTGACTCATGAGAAGAACATTTTTTTTGTTTTCCCCAAAAGCACAAAATTTAAGTAGTCACTACATTTTAAAGTACTCTACATTTCCTGCAATTATTTACCGAGTAATCTAAAAAACAAAAACTGTGTCCATCTCTCCACATTAATACTACTCTAGATCACCTCCCTGGTTCCCACAAATATCCAATCAAAATCAATGCAGTTTTACAGAAAAGCAAAAAAAAAAAAAAAAAAAAGAGACAATCCAAATAAAAACCCAAAACACACGTCTATTTTGATTGTTTTCATGAGCAATGCTTTGCTTTAAATTCAGCTTTCAGGGCAATCTGAGTTTCTCAGTATGGCTCAGCTTGCTACTCCACTTTTTCACATTTTATACTGTATTAATACATGTTTGCGTCACATAATGATTACATTCCTTGTGGGGAGTTGGTACATGTATATAAAACATTGCAATTTTTTTTTATCCTCTTTCCTTCCTCTCCTTCTGTCCTTCCTCCATCTCTTAATTTGTTCCCTTAGCAACTTCAGAACCCATCTGATCCCATAAGCGTGTCTAAATGAGGATTAGACATTTAATTTCTCTTTAATAGCAACAAAGTTGGCATAAGTTCCCAAGGCCTTAAAATTATCTCATCGAAGCTAAATGCTTAGACCACTGTACTTGTATTTCTTCTAAAAATGCTGTTGCTCTCCTCTTTGTTGCATTTTAATAAAATTGATTTTGGTGTGTTCTTTGGAAAGAATACAAAGTCCGGGTCACAATAATCTATATATTGATTATATAGATTACTTCCTCCAGATGCTCACTGTGCCCACCTCCACAGTGAAGAGAGGGCCTACGTCACTGGGCAGGTCACTTAACATCAGGTCCGTAAGTAACCCATCAGAAAAGTGGAGATGATCACAGTGCACCAAGTACTGACAGTGCTCAGGAAATATGAGTAAGAAGTTTTACTTTTAGACCAGAAAAAAAATGTCCTCTATTATAGCAACGCTTCAGTGACATTTAGGATTCTATTCCTTTTCTCTTGCAACTATCTTTCCGTATCTCACTCCAAATTGAATTTACAACTCATTTCTCACTTTGTGATTCTGTACTGTGCTCTCTCTAGAACTAAAGTGATACAGCTGCTCTTGTCCGTTCATGGTGGAAGTCTTCATAGTCCTTACTGGAATTTCTAGAAGTATACTACTGCAACCATGCCTAGTTTATTCCTCTATCTTCAGACAGAACTGCGGTACAGCTTACGTGTTCTTCATAACAACACGTTTTGTTGTTCACTGTGACTATCCCTGAGATCTCCAGCCACATCTATTCAACAAATGTGTTTCAGGCACCAACCATCAACTAGCACTGTGCTAGTTGTTTGACATTCATATATGACAGGTTTTCTACCAAAAACAAGGACACACATGGATACATTACAGTCTCTTTCCTCCCACACATTCAACATTTCTTCTTCAGATGGTTCAAGCATAACCTCTTAGTATGACACAGAAACATACGGTAAATTCACTACCACACTACCCCACCTGACCTTCATCAACCAGACAGATCTCCTGCCATGGTATAACAGAAATTCAACACAATGCAAGATCAACATCATGGAAAACCTTGAATAACCTCGTAAGTGTGATCCTTGGCCCTCTGGTACTGTGATATGTAGATGAAACTTAATACCACAGCAAATTCCAACAATAAACACAAGGGAAAATATGGATTTACTAAATTTTTACATGACTGGGATGCTACAAAATATTACAAGAGAAACAGCACAAAATTAAAGATCACTCTGCTCTTTGTATGCAACTTTGAAATGAGATTGTCAAAGAGTGGTGTTGACTCAGCCTCAGAAATAATGGCAAACCTGTTCTGACCTTGACTCACTGCCATGATCAAAATAATTCTGATTAACTTGGGAAGATTCTGAAAAATCTAAAGGTCATACTGAAAATTAAAGTTCAAAAATCTATGAAATAACACTTTGGTTTTAGTATTCAAAGTGGCCACCAGATAAAGACAAAGGAAATTTTGACAGCACAGGCCAACTGAAATTGCTGTTATTTGCATACCTTGCCCTGATTCTCAGTGTTTTATCATTCTTTCCACATATGTAATATAAACCACTGGCATACTGTTTACCTTGCCTTATATGCTTTATTGGTACATGTTCGCATTATATAGTATCTATGTTCAACTTGAGTAGGTACACGTACTTGAATAACCCCCTTCCCCATCTTTTTAATCCCCTTCCCCATCTACCCTCCTCTCTCCCCTAGCTCTAGACATATGATTACATTCATTATGGGTAGTTGGTACATGTGTGTAACAGATTTTTTTTTTTAGAAGACAACTTATTTAAAAGTGGTGAAAAGGGGGGAAAGGGAGATGGCAGACAGCTACTCAACGAGTAGGGAGCATTCAAAAGCAAAATATTGCAGATTTTAATTCCTTTGTTCATCCCCTTTTGCTCTGCTCCCATTCCCCACCCTCCATCATTTGCTCTCTTTCCCATTTGCAAAAGATCTATCTTCCTGTTTCCCCTGTCTTTCATTTTGCTCTATGTTTCATTTATACACTGGATTTCTCATATGCTACAAACCATATAGTATTTAAGCTTATGTGTTTGATTTATTTCACTTAACCTTATGGTTCCAAGGTGTACCCATTTTCCTACAATTGACTCAAATTTATCCATCTTTATATAGCAAAGTAGAACTCCATCATGAGTAGATACTACCTTTTCTTTATTCATTTGTCTGTTGATGGGCATACAAGCTGTTTTCAAGATTTAGCTATTATGGATTGTGCTGCTATAAACTCTGAAAGATGCCTAGAAGAGGAATATCTAGGGTCAAATGGAATTTCTACTTTCGGTTCTTTAAGAAATCTCCATAGTGATTTCCATAATGGTTGTACTCATTTTCACTCTCACTAGCAGTGTTGGGGGGTTTCTTTTGCACTATAGCCTCATCAGCAGGTTATTATTTGATTTTTTAGTGACTGCCATTCTTTCTGGCATAAAATGAAATACATTATTGTTTTAATTTGCATGTCTCTAATGGCCAGTGATGCTGAACATTATTTCATGTATTTTTGTCACCTTTTTTTCATCAGTGCATGTTTAGAGTACATAATGATTACATTAATCATGGAGACTTGGTACACACATACGTTTCTTTTTTTTTTAACCCCTTCCTCTCCCTCCCCTTCGCTGTATCTCTTGCACTTCCTTGTGTGCGCACACACACACAATTTTATACATGTTTGTAGGACATGACCACATTCCTCACAGGGACTTGATGCATGTAGACAGAATTTTATAATCCTCATCCCTTTTTTTAAAATCTCATTTCTCTCCCTTCCTCTGCTTCCCTCTGTCTCTCAGTTCCCTTCCCATATGCCAAAGCTCCATCTCACTACTTGGCTCTTTGTATTTCTTCTTCTGAGAAGTGTCTATTCATTTTACTTGCCCATTTTTTGGCTGGTTCTTTTATGTCAAGGGTGTAATTTTTTTGAGTTCTTCATATATTCTAGATATTCTTTGCCTAAAGTGTAGGTGGCAAAAATTTTTCCCACTCTGCAGACTGTCTTTTTACTCTGTTCATTGTTTCCATTGCTGTGCAGAAACATTTTAATTTGATATCATCCTATCTATTGACTTTTGCTGTTATTTCTTGTGGAATTTGAAGTTTACCTACTTTTCGAGTCACTTCTTTTAACAAAAAATTATAGGTTGACTATCCTTTGTCCAAAATGCTTCAAACCAGAGGGTTTCAGATTTTAGAACTTCACAGATTTTGAAGTATTTTGAAATTTGAAATCAGATATGTTCTGAACTCCAAAAATTTCTGAGCACCACAAAGGTCAAAAGGTTTCAGATTTCAGAACATTCTGGATTTTGAATTTTCACAACTGGGATGCTCAGTTTATATTAAACATCTGCTTCAACCAGTTTCTGAATAAACTCTGCATTCAGTGTGGAACAAATGTTTCTCCTGATTATAGGTCTAGTTGTAAATGAAGACTGTTATGGTTTTAGTCTAGATGTCCCCCCAAAGCCTAATGTGGTCATAGGTGGGGCTGGATCTAGAATGTATGATTACTAAATTAGTCCACTGATTATTTTGGCATAGTTCTGCTGGGATCAAGCATATGATGCTAGGATTAAAGGTATTAGGATTAAAAGTGGGAGTACTGTCCATCCTAAAGCCAGGTAGCCTGGATAAGATATAATGGACAGAAAGAGGCTTACTTTACCCCCTTTTGCTCCCCTTGCCTGCCTTTCTGCCTTCTGCCTATCTGCCATGCCACCCTGCCTTGGATCCAGCCGACTGTGGACTGAAATCTCTACAAACTGCGAGCTAAATAAACTTTTCCTCTTTTAACTTTGGGTGTTGGATCTTTTGTCTCAGAAACAAGAGAAAAGTAACTAAGACAAACACTAAACACAGAATAACCACTGGGTTACACCATGTTGTATGTACTGTGAAGAAAAGGATGCTCCCATGGTGGAAACATAACCTATCATTTACATGTGTCTATATCTTAATATGATATTCTCTCAATCTTACACTGTAAAATAGTATGATCTACCAAGTAAGACAATCTGGTTCTAGCAAGATGAATTCATAGCCTGAAAACAACTGTATTTTTATTTCAAAGATACAGTGAGTTTTATTCTGTTTTATTCTTTTGGTAAGGAATAGGTAAGAAATAGAGCAGGTCATGAGGCATAAGAGGAAAAAGAAGTAAAAACCAAAGCTGTAGTCTTTTATGGCACTAAATAAAATTTTATAAGATGCATATGATCATGAAAAAAATCTAAAACTGAAATGTTGATAAATAATTTTAAATTCAAGAATATTTAATGTTTCTTGGAATCTCATTAGCTGAAAGACTCTATTAAATCTGTGATAAAAGTTCATATATAAAAATTATTACTGCTTCTAAACCCTATTTCTACTATTTCTAAATTGCAGTATTCAACCAAGCTGGCTGTGCATCAGAAAGTTGAGAAAGACTGCTCCAAGTAAAATAGGCTACGAAATTGTCATTGCAAATGCAAAGGTTCTAAATAACCTTGCAATATAAACCCTGCTCACTGTCTGTCCTCTGCAAAGCCTTAGCAAAGAAATGTTTTAAAGAAAATTGGCAATATTCATTTTGAACTTCTAAAAATATAAAGTGATAAAGTAGCAGTAGTCTAAACATCAAAGAATAATTTCTCAAGTTTCACAAAATCACAAGGTAGAAAAGGTCTGGGGGAAGCTGTTGTGTTTGTCTGTTTCTGGGCTTCCCACCGATAGTGTTATAAGTGATGTTTCCATTTAGTAAGATACCTGCCGCTAATCCTCTGGTCCTCTCTGCTCAAAGGTGCAAGCACAAGCACAGTAAATGTTCTCCAAGTTCACAAAGTGCTGATGCAACTGACGGAGGAACACTGAAGCCAAGAATCCATAGAGAATTCACTGGCCCAGTGTCAACTGTATACACAACAGTCAGAATTACAATTCTGGGATTTCCTCTCAAACAAGAAAGGGGAAAGAAAAAGCATTAAAGATTGCTGCATAAGCAGCATTGCTTACAGTTCTGCGGCATTTTTCCAGTCTTTCTATTCCTCATTCAGGTCCCTTCTCATTTCTTCCAGGAGAGTAACTTATGAGAAGGGTGACTGACACCACAAAATGGTACATATGTGTGCATTCAAATATACTCAACAGCAGCAAGAACATCGCAACAACATGACCTAAATGTAGAATTTGCCTAATGGCTAATGAATCAAATGTGAATTTCTTCTTATATGTAGAGTACTTATTATACTGAAATCAAGTAGAAAAAAACAGAATTTAATATAATTTGTGGAAGTAGCATCACTCAATGAAATATCAGGCCTTAAGTTTATACAGAGTCTGCCAAAAAAACATGTATACACAGTTTAGGAAAAGAAAAATTGTATGATGTTCTTTCAACAGATGGTATTAACCTCGTACAGGTGACCCTAGAGGATGTTGTGTATCACAGAAAGCCCACTACACTGCCAACCCTTCGAGAAGAAAGTGAAAACATATGTACAGCAATCTCAGTGACCAAGGTTACCCAAGCAGCAGTTTGTCATACTAATAAATATTTGGACTACTGGCCACCGCTTTGAGCACCTTGTAATTGCAGAGGCCAAAGGTAACTTGTATTAATATCGTGATCTCAATAAATTTAATATTAAAATAGTTGTACAAGTTATTTCTTTTGCTGAAGTATGTATACATTTTTTGGCAGGTTCTGTATATATAAGGACAGAGAACATGTCTTTAAAAGACCTTACAAGGACTCAGTTTGGAAAAGATAGATTCCCTAACAAGGAAACAAAATGGGCCTAACTGCTTCAATTTTCAATGGCAACAAAATTCAAAAGACAATGGAGTATTTTTTGATGTACTGCAAGTAATTTACTGTCAAGATGGAATTTAATACCCAGCTTTGCTCTCGAGAAAGAATGTAAATTAAAAGTATTGGCACAAACAAACAAAAAACCCTCTTCTCTCTTCTCTCCCACACAGAGACAAACACTCACACGCGCAGTAAAGGAAAAGTAAAGAATATGTGCCAGGTAGAAAGAAAACAAAGAAAATGACTCAGACAGAAGGCCTGATATAATGAGAAAAGATTTTGACAAATACATGGTTAAATATAACAGATACTGAATATAATAAATGTCTAATTTATAAGAGAAAAAACAAACTAGCAATACAATATTCAACAGTAATGACACATGTAAGTTAGAAGTGGGCTGATGGATTTCCTAAGAGTTAATAAATTCTTAGAAATTGAAACTTCTTTTAAAAGAAGTTGTTCAGTCAGCTAAGGCTGCCTTTAAGCACGTGCACATGCACACATATACACAAACACACATAAACTGAATGCTTAAAAAACAGAAATGTACTTTCTCACAATTCTGGAGGCTGAAAGCCCAAGATCAAAGTGTCATCAGGATTATTTTCTGGTGAGACTGCTCTTCTAAGTTTGTAGACATATGCGTCCTCTGAAATTCACGTCTTGATGTACATGCGGAGCAGGACAGAGAGATCTGTGTTAAGCTGGGGGTTACAGCTTCACTACATAAATTTTGGAGAATACAGTTCAATTCCATAATAAACGGCAAACATACCAGTTAACTGTAGACTAGATAAAGATGAGTATTCACGATAAAATAATCTGGTAACCACTAAAAAAACATATAGAGCTTGCAGCTAGTCCCTCTGACTCTTGTCACCATTAATCCTGATATGAAAACTTCACTAAATAAAGAAGCACCTAGCAAATGAGCAGTGAATGCTCCTGAGTATGTCTGGGTGGGTCATGGAGGCTTGGCTTTAGGTACTATATACCACACATGGTGCCTCCCCATTCTGCTCTGCCACTGTTCCCCTGTTCTACATTCCCGTCACCATGAACCGAGCAGCTTTGCTCTATCATACCCTTCCATGATGATTTTCCCACCTTAGAGCCTGTCGGCCATGCACTGAATCCCCTGAACTCTAGGCCAAGTAAGTCTTTCCTCCTTTAAAATGTAGGTGTCAGACACTGCATCCAGTAAGGGGAAGGCTAACATGTCTCTTGAATAAGCAAAAAGAACAGTAAAAACTGAGACCAGGGAATCAATCTAGGTAAGGAATGAATAAGATTCTGGGTTTATCTTTAACACTGGCATAGGTTCGTGGATATTCAATTTTTAAACTCAAATGTTCATATACTTTTATATGTGCTGTAAACATCATAATTAACATTAAAAGAAAAATTACAAAATAAAATCATTTCCAAAACATAGTCTGAAATTTCCTGTAGATAATGAACATCTACAAAACCTCAAGAAAAAACTTTGCCTGTTCTGTCCATGACAAAACACAGATAGTTCTTTGAGATATTAACAAAAATACCTACCCAGAGGGAAGCAGCAAGTACTAAAGGAACATAGAACCTAAGATTGAAATGGAGAAAAGAGAAACATGTTCCATAGTGATAAATACAATGTCTGGAAAAAAAAGTAGCCCAGAAAACAAATGTGTGTGCTCATGTGTGTGTATGCATGTGTGTATGAGTGTGTTCTCTTACATCCTTCTGTCAGTAGTAAATTTTAAAAATGAAAAATACACGGAAAATACAAAAGTGACTACATTCATGAGCTCGTGATGGCTAAAGAAAACCTTCAGTTCTAAAAATGAAGAGAATTTCTCTCTATATCTAGCCATCAGTCCTTATGTTTTAACATATGTCCTTCTCCTAGTTTTTGCCTATTTTATATCTCCAGTTCCTGGAAGAAAACACATGGTTTTGTGACAGCCAGAGTGTTCTGGTTTCAAAAGGTAATTTCTAGCTAATTTTGTATTACTGACAGAAAGGAAGAAAGATATAATAAAATGTAGACACACACACACACACACACACACACACACACACACACAGGGAAAGAATCCTCAAGTTAAATTCTGTATATTTAGGCCTCCCAACTTTTTTTTTAAATGTTAGAGTCCAGGTGTTGGCAACGGAGGCAGACAACAAACTATTTTTAAAATACAGAGATGACTGCACAGGAAACAATATTCTTCCTATCATATAGCAATTATATACACATCAGTATATGTAGACAGAGTATCAGATAGGAATATAGTAAAGGAGAATAAAATTGAAAAGGGAAAATATTTCCAAAGCAACTCCCAACTGCTGTATGTGTTCAGCTGGAAATAGCATTTATGGCTACAATTAAGCACTAACAATAGTCTGGGGTTAAGGCTGTATCTCTGTAGATATCTGGAGTTATAGTTTCATTTGAATAAAGTGTTAGTCAGATCTGGGTTCAAATCCTTGCTGATGCTGATTTAAGTCTTTAATATTATACTAACAAAAAAAAAAAAACCCACAGAAGGTAAACAAGGAAGACTAGATCTACAGATTTTATATTGAGAATAATCAAGTGCTTTGAAGTACTTTTAAGTCAATGAAAAACATCAATACTCTTTACAATCACTCATGTACACTAGCAAAAATAAAAGGGAAACAACCTGTCTGATATAACAGCACATCCTCAATATATGATAATAATATCCAATTTTTAAAATGTTACACATCATTCTATTACATGAAATGTGGTTCATTCTATATATGAAAGTTACAAAGCTATATATATATATATAGTGCTGCTTTTAGAAATTTAAAAAATAATTAATGTTTATAAAAATACACAACAAAACACTAACAATTATTATCTCAGCATAATTCTTTCCTTTTTAAATTTTCATATTTGAATTTTCTGAATTGTCTATAATGAACATGTATCATTTCCATAATAAGAAAAAATATCCACTATCATGTGAGAATAAAGATTTGAAACCTTACAGTGGCAACTATACATGAACTACAAAAACAAAAATGAGAAGTTACCAATATCATTAATCCTTAAATAGGAACAAATTTACCTGATTTATAGATGGAGAAATCCTAAATTCAAACCTCATAATACATGGTCAAAGAACCAAATACTGAAAAATATCAAGCGAAGAAGTACTGAGTGGGAATGGGCAGAGAACTCAAAAAAAAGACTTCTTGCTAGTGCTAGGCAGTGTGAAATTTTAGATGGCATACAATGGTTTATGTAGGTTTAATCAAAATGAAGTAGGTAGACTACATAGAACCTGAGAAAAAATGGAAAAAATAAGCTCTAAGATGGAAAGAATGGATTTTATTCTGAGTAGATACTTAGATGAAGACATTTCCCTCTGGAAAGCAATGAAGGCTATCCAAAGACTAGTCCCTTCCCAGTCCAACTCCATGTGTATCCTTATCCTCCCAGGACCAACTTAGAGCAAAAAACTTGCAGCAGACAGCCTCAGCCAGAGATGCAGAACCAAATACCTGGCACAGATGTCAACCAATTCCTGGGTAATTTTCATTTGAAATCCTTATTCTGATCCAAAATTTAGACATCTTTAAACGTCTATGAATGTTCTTCCTCTAAAATTACTTACAGAATTGTTTTCATTTTTAAAAAAATAAAGAGGTGAGAACACGTCCTTTTGTAAGGTAATGGCTAGAATCTAACCTGTACCTTCTGCACCAGTACCTCCAAGTAGATCCTTAGAAGTTTCCAAATAAAAGAATTTGCCTAAAGTCATTTTTGAATGTTATAATGACATAGACTGAACTAAATCAATTGAGAGAAAGAAGTTAATGAAGAAGGTGTGGTCAAAACTCCTAAAAAGACATGTAAAGCCCATGACTAAAAGGACCAACAGTATTTTCACCTAAAAATTATCTAAGAATCAATTAACATATACTCCAAGTGGTTGGTACAGTATTTCACCAGGGAAGTTTTAAATCTAAATTGAGCTTCAAAGAATACAATTTATTTAGCACTATCATTTGGAAGAAATACTGATTAATAACAGTGCTATTATTAATTTCGTTTGCAGACCATTAGTTTATCCTCCTAACTTGCCCAAGGCCTGAGAGCTATGTTAAAATCCAATCTGTCTAACTCTCCTTTACATTTATAATGAATATGAGGGACCTATCCAGTATATTGGGGTTTCATTCTTGACTTTTCTGAATATTCCGTCTTACAAACAGAAATGAGTACATATTGTTTCTCATAATCCTGCCCGTATTTATTGGCATAGAGGTAAAAAGGCATTTTATCCTACGTGTCAAACTCAGAAACTGAAACAGCTTGCTGTCAGCTTCAGAAACCATTGTTTTACAAGCATGGCACACTGCCTCAAGCCAACTAAACACTAAAGCACGTTGGGCTGCCCACACTGCAAATTATGTGGAATGTTCTCCATGTTTTGTGGTTGCAAAAGTACTGATTTTGTAGATCATCCAGTTCAAATTAAGGGCACATCTTACCTCAAACAGAAAATTCCCATGAAACTGAAACTGGAGTTACCAAGACTCCATTCACTTTGGAAGTCTGTACTCTCAGGTTCATAATCAAACATCTGAAATGTTATTTTTCAAAAACTAAAGAGACATAATATAAACTCTAAAATCAGGAATGTTTCAAATAAACACTAAGAATTCACTCTAAATGTACATCATAGTTCCAAAAATAGTGTGTGTTTGGGGATGTGTCACCTGCACCAAAGTAAAGGGAATTTGTAGCAAATATAAATACATTTCTGGTAAAGATCTAACAAACTAAACCAAAAATCAGTCTAACAGATTATTCATTTCTAATTTTCATCCATATGTTGAAATATGGTAGATTCGGCTGTGAGATGGGATTAAGAAACTCTTTCATTCCGAAGGTGAATGAAATAGTTTTCCTTCTAATAACGACAGCACTGTATTAGAGGCACTATTTTCCCAAGCATGAATGAATCCTTTCAAATCAAATTATGCTTAAGGAAGGGTCCACAAGTGGGGCACCAGAAATTCCCCAAGGTTTGATTCTCATGCCTTTGCAATTTATTCTCTAAGTACTACATGTAGACTTATACAGAATGCCCTGAATGTCATTTTTTAATCTAAAAGAAGAAAATACCATATTGACAAGTGAATGAAGATTTACTTGTCAAATATAAACTAATGAAACTTAAGAATCAATCATCTTTAATCACCAACTTCAACCACCTATGGTTGTATTAATTCATTCATTTTAATAGATAAATACGTGCATAAGATCTTGGCATTATGTCTCCCTGGTTCAAGGTTTGTAAGAGTTCTAGAACACACTAGAAAACAGTCTTTTTTAAACTTAACTGACAGAGACTAAAATGTTGAAAAGATGACAAGCCCTAACAAGAACTATTTTTAGCTTCTGATCTTTTAGACCTGCTGTTCTTAGTGCACAAGTATCATCAAGTCCCGGAATGGTTTTCCCTCTGCTACATGGGTACATGACTGACATAGATGCATCTGTAATAGGTTATGATCCCTATTATAATGCCTATATAAATCCATGTGTGCATGTGTGTATATTCAAAAAGAATCACTCGTAAAACAATATTCCAAAGCAAATAAACCTACATAAATTTAAGGTATCCATATTAAACAAGACAATTCTAGAAACTAAGTCATATCCACCTTAGAAACCCAAATATTTACCTTCTTGCCTGGAGTTTAGTAAACTTAAGGTTAGGATTTTAAATACGTGACTGTTCTAAGCAAATTTTTCTCCAAGAATGTTTAGGTTGGTATGCATTTTTTGGAAATGCTTAAGAAGTTGAATTCTTCGTTTATTAAAGTTTTAGTTTTGACAGCAATGTGACAAAAATATATTCAGATAAAAATCTATATCCCAAACAAAATTTTACAGTATTAATGGTTATTCTGGAATGTTTTCTTTCAAAATTTCACCACTGCCAATAAGATGTTTTCTACACTACTTCCCAACTATTTTGGTAGTACATATTTTTCACACACAAAATTGTATGTAAAGCACATGTTTCTGAATTTTACTTTAGATACTTCATGACACTCTTTTCTTTAAGCTCTCACAGTCTATTTTTATTGTCCAAAGTCACTTGGATGATGTAATCAAATATGTCACTAAAATTCTGGCTATGCAACACTTCACAAAATATAGGCACTTTCCATGTACACTTTTCATTTGGAGCTGACATCAGATGTATACACACATTGTGCAGGAAGAAGGTTGACACTGGGAGATACAGGGTGATATAGACCTTGAGTGTGAATATATGGGGCTCCCTTCACCCCTGGGACACATGAACAAAATTTGTGTGATAAATATACTTTAGAGTTCATTCGACACGTATTACATACTCCATGGATAAAACTGTATGAATCAAGAAATACCAGGTTTTATTCAGGTCACTCAAGAAACATAGGGTTTTATCTACAATTCTGTTAAGTACTACTCCTAAGATTAGCTGGAGTTTTCATAAGACATAATGAAAAACAAATTCACCGATAAATTTTTAAAATCCTGTTTTTAAAAAAAAAAAAAAAGGTTAAACCTCAACCTACCTCACCGGCGGGGCAGGGGGAATGCATCCTCCTGCCGGATACCCGTATTTCCTAAACGTGGAGACAGGGTCTAAAATATTTCATTAAAGACGACGCGAACATTTTGAAATTCTGAGCCAATCCTGGGGGAAATTTTTCACAAAGGTATGTTGTTGAAGGTTTTTTGAAGTACCTGTGTTTTTTTTAGTTTATTTTGTTTTGTTTTGTTTTTAAAGAAAAAACGTTTCCTAAAAAGGGGGCGCCTCCCACCCGCGTCCGGCTTGCGGCGCGGCGTCCGTCAGCCTCGGCAGCTTTCCGACAGCGCCCCGGCAAGCCTGCCGCGGGCGGGAGGCGCCGCTCGGACAGCCGGGCTCGCCGGAGCCCCGCGCCGAGCCCGCGGCGGAAAAGTTCGGGAATCCGGCTGCGAGCCGAGCCGCCGAGCCCCCGCCGCCGCCCGCTTTCCTAGAAGGCCCGGCCGCGGCGGCGGGGGGCTCGGGACGCCGCGGAAACCGAGCCCCGCAGGGCCCCGCTGGGTGGCGCCGGCTGCGGGAAAGACTCCGGCGCAGCCGCAGAGACCCGGCGAACCCACGTTTCCCGCACAACTTCGGCCCGCGGCCCGCCCGCCGGCCGCACCCGAGCCCGCCCGGACCCCTCCCGGACCCCTCCCGGACCCCTCCCGGACCCCGCCTCACCTCAGGCCGCGGGCCGCGCGCCGGCGCCGGGCGGGGAGCGTGGCCCCGGCGCGTCCCTCCCGGAACTTTCCGGACATAGCAGCGCGCTCCTCCGCCGCAGACAACCACGCTTCCCGGCAGAGGAGGAGGACGGCGGGCGGCGGCCGAGGCGACAGAGGCGGCGGGCGCTGCAGCCGAAAGTGAGGAGCATCGCGGAGGACGCCTCCGCCCGCAGCAGCCGGGCTCCCGCCCCCGGGTAACCGGAGCGCCCTCTTAAAGGCGCCGGCCCCCTTTCAGGCGGGCAGGCCAGCGGGCGAGACGAGCGAGGGGACGGCGGCGGCCAGGGGGAGGGGCAAGGGTAGAAGGAGACCCCGGGAGGCCCCGCCCCGGACGTACCCAGATGGATCTCTGGCCCTTCTCCGCAGGGGTCGGACCTCTGCTTGGGCAGAAGCCCGGGGGTGTGGCAGGTCCTGCGCCCCTCCCCGTCCCGGGACCTCGCCTCCGCTCGCGCCCCAGTTGGCGTCTTGGCTCCCCTCTCCCAGCCCCGGCGCCCCGCTGGCGGCTGCCCGAGGAATCACGGCGTTGCCCTAGGCTGCTTGCCTTTCCTCCCTGGTTATTTGTTCTCATCTCCAACTGCAATGGGGAGCTCACCCAAGAGGGCGGGAAACTGAACACTGGCCGGGTCCCCTGGAACATGCTGACCCCTGAGACGTGGCGTGAGAGTTTGCCCTGCGTTGTGTTCTCTTCCATTGGCCACTTGCCAGGTGGCCTCCGCGTGGATTTCTAATCAATGACTTTCACGAACTACCATTGTTCTTTAACTGAACTCAGGACCTCAAAAGAAGCTGCCTTAATTAAGTCTAAATGACGGTGCTTTGGAAATGTTGCTTTAAAGTGACAAAGATACTGTTTTTCCAGCTATCATCAACATTTGTGAGAACTGCCGAGACTACAGCAAAGAGTAGGGATGCTCAGGAGGTTCACAGCATCAGCAGCTATCGGGACCCCAGCACTAGACCAGTAAGGGTGTGAGCATTAGAGGGTCCACCAATTTTACACGGGCTTGCTTTTCGACCTCGTGTCTCCAACCTTTGCTACTTAGTGCTGGCGGCCTCAGCATGATGTGGTAACATTTGTACCCTGCACTGTGTCTTCTGGCTGAGCTAGAATTAGGCAATTTGGGTTTAAGATTCAGTGTGAGCTCCGAAGCGCAGCTCCTAGCAGGCAGGCAGAGGGAGTGACATTTTCTAGTTGACACAAAAGCACGTGCACCGGCCCTTACATCTCAGTTCATCCTCTCTTGCTACCTGCAGCTGTGAAACAGGGGCTTGTTTTGAACTTGTGGAGGAAGAGGGCAGAGAGAGAATATGCAAAAGGTGAGCACAACTTCTGTTACCAATGGAAAGTAAATAAGCTCTGAGCTCTGTAACAGCTCTCTACCCTAAGGCAGAGAAGGAAGTTAGCAATAAGCAAGAGAGAAGATATTCTGGTTTCATAAGTACTTGTATAGTTAGGATAGTTGGGTGTGAATGGGCAACCAGTTCAAACGGATTTAAAATCTACAACAGAGGAGATTGGAATTTATTTGGCTCATATGTTTATAAATCCCAAGAGTAGAGCTGGTTTAAAAAAAAAAAAAACCCTAACAACAACAAAAGTATATTTTAAAATCCTTTTCTCTTTTTCCTCCAGATGCTCCAAGAGTGTCAGGACCTAGTTTCTCCCCATATCTTGGCTGTGCTTTAATTATACTGCTTCGTTTTCTCTAATCAGAGGCAAAACTTACACCTCCATGCCTATCTCCCACCTCTTTAGCAACTGATCCCACTGCAAGAGAGCAGGGCAAGGATTGTTTTCAGTGGCCCCACTTGGATTCTATGCTCAACTCTGAACCAACATTGTAACACTCAGGTAGGCTCATCTGCCTATCTCTGAAAAACCTCAAGGGATATAGCTTTCCTTACCCATTCTCCCACACTTCCAAACCAGATGAACTAATGGAAGAGAAAATTTCCTAAAGGAAAATTAAAGTCTTATTAAGAAAGAAGTAAAATAAATACTGAGTAATTGAGAAACATAGATGCCCGCTACTGCCCTCCATTCCCCAGCACACACCCCATTAACCATGACCACCATCACCACAGCCAGACTGGCACCTGGCTTCTTTACCAGTGGTCTCAAGATCAGAAGAGCAAGAATGCTGATGGTCACAGAGTTATAAGTAATTGAACCAGCCAGCCATGTCCTTTCACCTCAGGAGCTATTTTAAAAACTACCTGCAAAAAAATAATATCTAAAACATAATTGTATCTTATAACTTCCCTTTAAATTATTGATACTCCAAACCCATATTCATTGTTAGACCTTGTGTTGTTATGTAATCAACTGAACTTGCTAAGAGTTCACAGAGATTCCTCGTTGCATATATTCATTCAGTTTGAAAAAGAATTTGGCCAATAAATAATCGTGTGTCAGTATTAAAGTGCCACAGAACTCAGCTTTCACTGTTATCCTTAAGTAATGTCTTTTATCTTTTCAGAGATATTGTGGAGGACTTTATACTTTGCCTACCCAAAATGCCAGATTTTGCCATTTGTCTTCCCACACAGGAACCTTTCCTGTGGTTGCTAATTTTAGATGTTTTGAATTTTTCTTCCTTCAATTGTACATTTTATAGAATTCCATAAATATCATATAAAAATAAACATAAAGCTGGAAAATACTTCAGAATAATCTAAAACATCCTCTTAATTTCAGGGATAAAGAATGAAAGCTCAACGGTTGACTTGTGTAGGCCCATCCACCTGTTTTAAGCATCTGTAACATGCCTCATTCCAAGCAGACAGAAGCAAAAGGATATAGTGTGGTCACTGTCTTTGAAGAGATTAAAATTAGCCAAAGAGACAGAACTATCTAAAACATAAAACAATTACAGAGCATCACAATATATAATATAATGTAAAAAAAAATTGTGACTTGTTCTGTGAGTTAAAAATAGGCACCAGAATTAGAGATACCATAGACTTGAATAGTCTTGGAAACTTTTTTTTTTAATCAAGGAAACAACATGATAGCCTTTTAAAAACCCAGACACAAACCAGGCATAGTGGCATACACCTGCATATACCTGTAATCCCTGCACTCTGGAGACTGAGGCAGGAGGATCACTGGGAGTTTGAGACCAGTAGGTCTACATACCATCAAGAGTTCAAAGCCAGTTTGAACTACGTAGTGAGATCCTGTCTCAAAAAAAACAAACTCAGAGATATAAGGAAGGAGATTTCCAAGTGAGGAAACAGAAAATGAGAAGGCATTGATGGGAAAAAGATACTGCCATTTGTTGAAGTAGAAAGGAAACCTAAACTCTCATAATTTAGAAGTATCTCAAATTAAGTTATAAAATCTTACTATAAACCACTGTTGTTTTCTGCTACATTGTTTCTTTGTTGTTCTTCTTGCTTGTTTTTGGCAGTGCTGGGGATCAAACCTAGGGCCTCATACATGATAGGCAAGCGCTCTACACTGGGCTACATTCCCAGCCCCAACCATTGTTGTTTTAATTAAACAAAATCAAATATCAGCCTGCGTCATACTTCATAAGATTATTTGTGTGGTGGACTGATATGGACAACTTGAGCAGGAATGCCCAACTGGACTGAGCTGCTGTGCTTCTGGGCGTAGAGGATCCACCTGAAGTTTATTGCAGATATAACATAAAGGAGAACGGGAGCAGAAGACAGGGCCAGCTGCTTCCCAGGAGAAAGCTCTGTTGCAGCTGGTTCTCCAGAAGGGGACTCTGCTGTTTTCTTCGCAGGAGGAGCTCAGGGCCTTGCTGTTGTCGAGGATGGCTGCTGTTTGCTTCAGGGGAGCTCTGGTCTTCATTTCTGCTGCAAGCATCATATCCTGGTTCCGGTATAGACTCTTCATCCTTTTAGTGCAGACACGGACATACAGGGACAGTGCCGTGGGCTCCCAGCCCTTGACTGGATCTTTTGGGTCTCCAGTGCATTGATAGACATTTGGCACTCTTCCTGCATTTGGCTTATGGGTGACTGTTATAACTTATGAATGTCCTGTATTAAATCTGCTCTCTTGCAAATGATTGGGTCTAGAAAGGTAACTAATATAATTTGTTAATTAATACTTGTGTTTCATTATCATGTTTGTTCTGAGCTGTGATATAAATTCTGTCTTATTTCGAATCATGTTCAAAGAAAGTTCAAAAGCCTTGATTCTGAACCAAATAGACAGGAGCATTAACTTCCTATGTGCAAGAAATTTTCAGCTTAGTCATGTGTGCATAGTAAAATCTAGAAATGGTACCCCTCATTTACTGACTGGATCAACGATTTTCAAACCTGACTGAACATAGAATCACCTGAAAGATTTTCAAATATACCAGTGCCTGGGGCCCAGCCTCAGAGACCCAGATTCAGTTTAGGGATTGAATCTGGATGTCAGTGAGGTTCAAAGCTCAGGTGGCTCCAGTGTGCAGGCACATCTGAGAAGCCCCGGACTGTACCCAGAGCAGAACACGTCTGGTGCCTGAAGAGCATGATGATACACTCTTTCTTTAGTGGACACAGTGACCTTCATGATTTATGCATCTATTTCTTCACCAAACCCCACTGTAGCTAGCATGCTAGGTAGTCAATAGAATTATAACTACTTCCTGCTCTGCAAAGATCCTGAAAACTCCTCGCTGTAGCACAGACCGCTCATTGTTTAATCTCAGCCATCAACACAGCATGCATCCTGAGTCATAATCTCCTGTGTGTCTCCCCACATGTACAATTTATGGTCAGTTATGAGCATGTCATAGCTCCTGGAGGTGTTAAATGGAGTCAAAAGACACTAAAAACTCCCTAAGGAAGAGAAGTGCAAGGAGCAAATGACATTGGAAATTCATAAACTGAATAATTAGTAAGTGACTTACTATAATTCAGTTATTTCCATCCTGACTTTTAAGTGTAATTCTAAATATAACAATTAGTGATGTACTTTTTGTAATTTTACATTCATAAATTCCCTTTAAGTATTTTTCCCTATTCAGTCAATCCTTGTGCACTGAAGCAGGAAAATCTCCCTCAAATACGACTTACCCAAGAGATTTGGAATCTGGAACCATTGGTATCTTGTCTAGGTGTTTTCTTCTATGTAAATACAGATTTTTTTACTTTAGTTGGTGAATGATAATAAGGATAGCTGTTATGGTTTGTGCCTGAATGTCCCCCCAAAGCCTCATGCTGTCATAGATGAGGCTTTTTCAGAAGTGGCTGAATCTAGTGTGTGATGCTGGGATTAAAGTCATGTGATTACCAAATCAATCCACTGATTGGGGTTTGGCACTGCTCTAATCCTGGCAACCTGCATAAGATATAAGGGACAGAAAGAGGTTTGCCTACCCCTGTTGCTTTCCTTGCTTACCTTGCTGCCGTCTGTTTGCCTGTCTCCCATGCCACCCTGCCTTGGACCTACCTGATTGTGGACTAAAACCTCCTCAAACTATGAGCCAAATAAACCTTCCTCCCTTAACTTTGGGTGTCGAGTATTTTGTCTCAGCAACTAGAGAAAAGTAACTAAGAGAATAGCAAACTTTGAATCTCCCCAAAGAGACATAGCAACTAAAATAAGAGGGGGAAACCTAAAAACTGTAAGTCTGGTAACTGAATGTTATGTGCTTCGTTATATAACAAAATCAGAAGTTCCCAGAATCACTATGAAATCTTGCTTAAGCAACTGAAACTGAATCTAATCAAGCTTCTAGACATAGTAGGAAATAGAGGAGAGAGGATCAAGTTAAAACCACTCCAAGAAGGCAGTCAATCAACTCCAGGATATTGAACATTCAATAAGAAAAAAAAAAGCCTGATTTCTCTACCAATTTAATTGCATAAAACAAGAATCAGATTTTGAAAAAGTAAGATGTAAAAACTGTAATTAAGTACCACATGTAGACTTCTGTTTTGAACAAACCACATGTGAAAAGAACCTTTGACATAATCAGAAATATTAGATTATGGATTAAGTATTAGATACTATAAATGAATTATTGTTAACTTCGTTACATGTGATTACTTCATGTAAGTTACATATAAAACAAAATGTCATCAGAAATGCATATTGAAGAATGTTACAATCCTTCAAAATAATGGAAGGATGAATAGATGAGAAAAAGTTATAATTTTGAAGCTGGGGAATGAATATCTGGAGGCTTATTTTCCTCCAGATATTTCCTGGAGGCTTATTATCATATCCCTTTTATTGTATATATTTGGAAAGTTCTATTTTATTTTTTTAAAAAAGTCAACCCACTATTTGAGGTCGAGATAACCTTTATTAAAATCTCTTACTGCATACCATCTTTAGAAACAAGTTGTTAGGCTCACAGATCTTTTATTATAGTATTTTTGTCTATATTCACCTTCGAGGCATACTGAGGACAAGGCTCTATGGCCAGTATTTTTGCTTGGTGGCTTACGATTTGTACAAAAGACTGATCGATGAGAGTCTCAGTGGGGAGAGTGCACAACCACTGCATGTAGCTGGCCTTCTGCACTACAGATGCTCACCTGCCAAGTGTCTCTGTGTTTTCATTCTTTCCCATGTGGCTGTTAAAATGGTTAGCACCGGCTACCTCCACCTTGGAATGTCCTTGGGCGAGTTTGTAGGTGTGCCCATAGGGACTAACTGGCTGAATGCTTCCACTCTTTTTGGAAGCTTTAATATATACATGATCTCCTGGCTTTTCCCCCTTCCCTCACTGTATCCCATCACACTATTTTCCACCCCACCGAGTAAGCTCGTGTACATGCACATACACTACACACACACACCTACACACTCTTACACACCAAATAAACATCTCCGTGTTAAGTAAGATCCAACAGTCCAATACCAATCAAAGGAGTAAAAAGCCATTCAGCCTCCATGTCTTGTTCCGGTGCTTCTCCAGCACTTATATATAGAGAGAAACTATTATTGGCCCATAATTCAATTTTATGATCAGATAACCTTAAATATGTCCATTTAATTATAACTGAATTAGAAAATAGAACCCATCAGTCTTCATTTATGTATTACTTCTTAGGGAGAAGCTAGGTTTTTAAAATTAGTCATTTAAAAATATTAAGTGAATAAATGTGCAGTTATTTTGAGGACATGTAAAATTTATGAAGGTGCTTCATATATGACTAAGAGTTTTAAAACTCTGCCTTAATAGAAACAGAAAGAGCCCAATTCAGCAGGAGCTTCACTAAAAATGCAAGATTGCATAATAGTTGTATAAATGCTTTAGCATTGATAATCACAGATTTTTTTCACAATGACAGAGCGCTTTTAGGCAGTTACTTAACCTTTTCAAACTTTAGTTTGTTCTATAAAATAAGAATAGAAATAAAGTGTTAGAAGGATTAGATAAGATGTTCATGTGTAACACATCACAGTTCCTGACATAAAGTTAGTATCAATGCATGTTAGAGCCATCACCAATGACACAAAATCAATGCATGTTACAACCATCACTAATGACAGAGCTTATATTTTTCTAGTGTTTTTTAAAATCTCATTGCCCTTTAAAAAATTGAAGAATGGTAGGCAACTGGCTGAAAAAATTTCTGTCGGGAAATATAATTAACAACATCAATGTCACCAAGTCTGAGTTTTTTTCCCAGCATAATTTTTTCGTAAGTGGTACAGTTCTTACCTTCTTCACAGTAAATTGTGTCACTTTTATCTCATTTGAAATCACTGATTTTTCTTATAACTGAAGTGTTTTAAAACAATTACAATGGACCCATACAGAAAATATGACTTTGAAAACCTTTAAAGAATATTTAGATATCTCAGTATTTTTGGTTTCTTTTTAAAAAGATAATGAGTAAACATGTACTTGTGTTGAAATTAATTTTAACTCAAATTGAGTAGATGTCATACGTGTAAATTCTGCATTTTAAAATAATAACCACGGAAAATATAATAACCAATGTACTGACAGAAATTGTTTGAATAAGCTCAATGTGGTGTCCCACTACAGGGATCCCACATCATGGCCAGGTTGCTATCCTGAAGATTCACCACTGCATTCACCAAGACCACACTTCTTCTGACCTATGTACAGCTGTATTAGTCATTTTCCTATCACTAGGAAATACCACAACTTAGTGGAAGTAAGGTTTATTGTGGCTCACAATTTTAATGGGTTCAGTTTGTGGTTGGCAGGATCCAAGGCCTGGTGGAAAGAAGTTGCCAACATCATGGTGGCTGGAAGCAGAGAGAAAAGGAAGGAACCAGGAACAAGTTAATGTACACTGTTCCAAGTCATGTCCCAGTGACCTCTCTCCCCTTTCAACCAGATTCAACCTCCAAATGTGGGATTTTACAGGAATTTCTAGAGCTAAACCACAACACTCTGCCTCTGGCTCCCAAAAGACTCATGTCCCTCTCGTTATGCAAAATGCATTTAGTCCATCTCTACAGATCCTCAGTCTTAATGGTTCCAATATCACTGAAAAGTTCAGTGTCAACAGTTCCAACACTGGCAAAAGCGCAGGTCCGAAACCTCTGGTGAGACTCAAGGCAAAGTCTTAGTTGTGAGCCCATGTAAATATCAAAATGAAATTAAACACTTCTAACATACAATGGCACAGGGTAAACATTCCCATTCTAAAAGAGAGAAAAAGAGGAGTAATAATGAATTGGTCCAAAGCAAGACCAAAACCCAACAAGGCAAATAGTAAATCCTATAGCTCCAGGTCCAGCACTTAGGGCAGGTTGTGGCAAGAAGTGAGTCCAAAGGTTTGAGCAGCCCTACTCCTGTAGGCCTCCTGGTTGCAGCCACATGGCTTCTCTCTTGGGCTGGTTCCACTCACCACCTGAGGCTTTCTTCAGCAGGCATTCCACGTTCCTGGCATCTTCAACATCCTTGGCTCTCCACTGCACCTTCAGCTTCACTCTCACAGCTTTATGCATTGCCCTTTCATGGGCTCCTGGTAGAGACTGTGATGCTTTCACACATTTTTGCCTGATATCCCAGGTTGTCTGAAATCTGGATGATGCTATAACTCTTGCATTCTGCCTTCCTGAAAAATCAACATCACATGGATGATGCCAAGATCAACTGCCAACTTGATCAGAGATTTGGGTTCTGACTACTAGGAGTGTGCTTATCATGCACACTTCTATTACATACATGGAAGTATTACATCAATGATAGAATCTGCTACATAAAGGTAAAGAGACTCACTGGGAGTCCCAGGAGTCACAGAGTCAGGACTAGGGACAGGGTGAGGGGAAAGAGGAAGGGGATCTAGTTAAGACTTATGCCAAATTGAGTTTGAATTCCAGTCCTGTTCTCTAGTTTATGTGCAACCTTGGGAATTACTTTGCCATTCTGAGCTTCAGCTGGATGTCCTTCTCTCTTCATTTCTCTGTAAAATGGGTGTAATTAACTTGTAGGGTTCAGGAAAATTAAATAAAGAAATGTTCATAAAGGAAATAGCAGATTGCCTAAAACAGAAAAGACAGAACATTAAATGGCAATGAACAGCAGTGAAATTATATCATTATTAAATGGACCGACCTTGACATGCATACAAACAGGAAACAAAAAGAAAAAGCTATTTTTCCCTCAAACCACAGCCATCAGTTATGCCATCTGGTGTCTCCCTTCCTCAACACTGGACAGTGTGTTTCAAGCAAAGGCCTTTGCTTTCTGCTCCCTTTCAGTTCTTAGGATTTTTCACCAAATCTAAAATAGATTGATGGGAAATCAAGATGCATCTTATAATCTAATGAATCCTACTCCACATGTAGTACTGAAAATAGGATTTACTTTGATAACAAGCACTCATTTTTCATATATTGAAAAGTTTAAAATCAAAGATTTCAGCGTTGATAGCCATAGTAACTAGTGAATAGGTACATTGAATTCATCAGGTTCTCTGTAATTTAGATTATGTTTGAAAACTTTCACAGTACAAAAGTTGTATTAAAGTTTATCATAGTCTAATTAAAAGTTTGAAACATACCCAACTCTTCTTAAAAATTGGACATCAGAATAGGTATACAGAGATTTTGATGAGTTTATTTTTTAAAAGTAAATAAAACTAAAATATATATTTTTTCTTTCTTATTTATGTTAGTTTTTGCAACAAGTCAGCTTTGCTGTGACATACATGAATAAAAGCACAAGTGAATACAATTAAATTAAATTTAACTAAAATCATTAAACAAGAATTGAACTCAATATGAGAGAAGAGGGTTTTTTTTTTTGAATTCCCAGGCCTCTTCTTAGACTACAAGGTATAATCAGAAAATATAGCCAGGCATGGTGGCGCACACCTGTAATCTCAGCACTCAGGAGGCAGAGGCAAGAGGACTGTCGGGAGTTCGAGGTCATCCTGGGCCAAATAGCGAGCTCAAAGCCAGCCTGAATTACATAGCGAGAACTTGTATCAAAAAACTGAAAAAAAAAAAAAAGAGAGAGAGAGAGAAAATATGATGAATATTTCAATTTTTTAAAGTTAATACAGTAAAAGACACATTGCCATTAATCTCTCTCAAAATACTCCCCCTTGCTTCTAAACATTTATCCCATCTTTATTGCCATTCTCTGAAGCCTTTATTGCCATTCTCTGAAGCAGTTTTGAAGTTCTGTTTCATGAGTGTCTTTAGTTTGCTATCATGACTTGATGTCCTGAATTAGTTCAAAACATTTACCTTTCATGATCATTTTGACTTTAAGCAAGAGTCAGAAGTGGCATAGTGCCAGATGTGATGAATAAACCCATTACGTTTTTGAAAGAAATTGCTGGAAACAATTAATCAATGAGGGGTGACAGAAAACTACAGTGAATTTTTAAATTTTAAAAATCTGTTGCAGAAAGAGACACATTGCCATTAATACCTCTCAAAATATTCCCCTTTGCTTATCCCATCATTTTTGGCAATCTATGTAACACCTTTTTTT